>JAULCA010117630.1:2704-15801 GCA_032360845.1 Crassadoma gigantea | reverse complement strand
CAACAATAAGTCTTTAGAATGCTCATCTCGTCAAGGGGATTCTTCAGACTCTTTGACGAAATGAAACTACTAAAGCCTTCCTCTACACAGGACTCTGTATATTATCCATACTGAAGTTTTTAACGTTCACTTTCTATCAAAGTTTCTCTATAATTATAAAACATGTCCTGAATGTCCTCGGTTGCTAGCTGTTCCTTGATGCCACATCTCTCTCCATAATTTTACAAAAGTGCACGATTTTTTGTCGTATACTCTATGTATTATTTTATAAAGTTTAATCATATCACCTTGCGCCCTTCTGTAAGACAATGTTGGTAGTTTTAGTTTTTGTAGTATTTCTTATTAGGGTAGATTATACACCCCCGGTAAACTTTTGGTACAGCCTCGAGCCTTTCGACTTAAATGGGGGCCAACAGATCTAGAACTTGCGTGTGTTTTTACAATACTTTTGTATAACAGAAGAAAGGATTTATGACTCATATTGCTAAAAGCCCTTCGTAAAAGTCCGAAAAAATAGCTTTCTTGATTTTCTCGCTTATGTGAATTTTGAAGTTCAGTTCCGAATCAATATTTACGCCAATATCGTTTCCCTCGTCATTTTTTTTGGAGGTTGTTTCTTATAGTTTATATGTCCCGTAAGAATGATCTCACAGGGGCATGGGCCGAGCGATCCATGCCTCTGTGGATTATCATTCGGGCTACATTCTTAGAAGCTAAGTATCTCTCCAGGCACCCATGGTATCCAAGTCCTTCTGTAGAATCCCCTCGTCTTCACTCTTTTCTATTATTTTAAATATCTCAGTATCATCCGCAAACATATCCGAGTCCACTATATCTTGGAGATCATTTACAAACTATAACAAAAAGAAGGGGTCCTAGAACCGATCCTTGAGGAATTCCCGATGTAACATTTGTCCATTCGGAATACACTTCATTTAGTGATACGTATTGTTTCCTTCCATTCAGAAAGCTGGTTATCTACTAATTTGGTCGGAAACCTTGTATGCGCGCAGCTTGTTTGCTATGCGACGATGTAACTTACGACTTTGTACGGTTGTGACACTGGATGCAAAGCTCACAGGGACTTGGTTTCGGGATAGTTTCGGTTAATAATAAACCTATACACATCAGTTAATAACTACAGCATTCTAAAACCTTATAAAATTGAGGGTACCGAGGGATACAAAATTGTACCTCAGTACCCTCAATTTTATAAGGTTTTAGTATGCTGCAGAAACAACTGATGTTTATAGGTTTAAATTATTATTAACCGAAACTACCCGAACCGAGCCCCTGTGGCAATTAAAGCTTATACGCAGATACAATTACACATAGTTTACCAATGGAGCTGCACTACTGTTACGAATGTAGCCTTGGGGATGAACATGCTCATTCGAAGTATAAAACTTGATCTTTCTTAAGGAAAACAATTGTATGGGTTACAGTCGCATAATTGTAGTATCATTTCATTGAAAATATCCATCAATTATATATTCTCATTATAGTTTCTGATGAAAGTGGTTCATATGTTCTTTATATTGACCCAAAGCCAGCTGTATTGTCACAGCACAATCATGATGAGGTATTAGAAACAAGCTGTGCTGACTTGTCCTTGGACGATAACTTTGACAGTACAGCTGGATGTGGGTCAGTATTAAGAACATATGGACCTCTTTCATCAGAGATTAATGAGACGAATGAACAAGGATCAATTAAGTTTTGTACTTAGAACTTTTCAAAACGTTTTTTTTTCTCCATGATTGAGCATGAAATGTCAATGATATTCTACGAATTTTCATCTCGATCAAAGCTACGTACATTCGTAACAGCAGTGCAGCTCCATGGGTAAAATGTGTTTCTTTGTATCTGCAAATACAAAGACAGTCAAACATTTAAACGATGGAAGTGCCAACCATTCAATCCAATGTTCGAATATACAGTCCCCATCGTACATTTTTACAACTTTTCATTCAATGTCACAACCGTACACAGTCGGAAATTACGGAGTACTTAACCAAACCGAACAAAAAGCATATTTCTATCTATTCATAGGATATTTTGCAACCAGTTTAGATTATTATTAATCGTTAAAGGCTTCTTAACCTATATCATTGATTCAGAAATACTCAAATCACAACTGAATTTTTGAATTTTCACCCCGTTTTTTTTTTTTTTTTTAGTAAATTCAAACTCGTCGTCGACTGGCAGTCGAACAGTTCCAAGTTCTTTTTCAACGTACAAGCTACACTTCAGTGATACCACGGACTTAGATAGCAATCTAATCTAATCCGTGGTGATACAGTCAAACCCAAATTGTCGAGAACTTCAAGGAGTTGATGTTGATCTCCCCGGTATAAGTCCATACTGCTTTGGTGATATTTTTTTTCCCATAATTTGCTCTCATAAAATTGTTGATATGCTCTCGAACTATTGTTTTCATATTCACAGTATTCACAGCATCTTCCATCATTAGAAAGCTCGTCAGAGCTTGTTTCGATGCCTTGATATTTTTCATACATTGTATTATTAGCTCACTTTCAGGCTCACCTTGAAATCACACTGTGTACACACACGTGCATGTATTGTTTTCCAAGATTTCAAGAATTTATTGTTCACTCAGACACACATATGTGTGTAACAAGAGGTCACACATATTCAGCAAATTTTTCACATGACGGAACACAATTACAGTTATATATACAATTTCAATCTTATTTAAATCTAATCTATACATTTTTATTTTTTTGAAATTTTTCTGCAAACCTATTGACTTAAGACAGAACACGAACATTACACTAAGAAATTAGACCATTTATTTTTGTTAGACTACGATATGTACAGTAATAATTTGGAATGTATAATTGTCGAATCCTGCTTCAGTAATACTACATATAATTATACACTGAAGGATCGTTACATCATCGATGTAAAAGAAAATAAATAAAACAAACTTCATTCGTACTCTTTAATGTGAATTGTTTTACCCTGAGGTCTCGGAGAAGCATTTTACATCAAATATATCCATAGTCCGTTGTGACAAGAGTAAGATAGCAAATTATAATCTAATACTGTGGTTGTGACAAAAATAAAAATCCGGACTTTAGTAAGGCTATTTCCGGGCAACAACGGAAATCTACGGACAATATGCGACGCATTATAATCTAGGTTAATTGATAAACTTGAAAAAAAAAAGATGATTCTTGAATAGAGATCACGTTAGATTTTATATTTACACTGAAAATGGAAACAATTTAGTTTATATAAAATAATCATATATGGTTAGAGGTTATTTCTACAGAACGTCATCGCCAACCAATCAGATCGCTATATGCGTAACACGTGCCCGAACCAAGCTCTGTGAATCGGCCATTCTGCAAACCACCCCTGCCGACAAAGAACACGGCGAAACGATCAGACAAAATAACATCATGGCAGAAGAAGCAGGCGATTATAACTTCGAGGCAAATGGTGAAGGATTCGAACAGGGAACAAGTTTTGAAAACTTTAGCGGCGATGCTGAAGCTGTAGAGCCCATGGACGACACAGAAAAAGCTGGTGGCGACACTGGGGAGGCCGGGGACGACGACGAAGACGACCGGTATGTTTGAACGTATTCTTTTGTCTCGAATGTGGCGTCATATAGGATGCTTTGTGTGTATACATTGTAATCGTGCGTTCGATGCATGGAATCCATTTAAAATACATATTGCTTTCACATTTGAATATATATTATTTCTACTCATTTTGTGTAATAATTGCGCCGCTCGAAACGCGTGCTGCAAATGGCGCCCATAACTCGTCACGTGATCCACCGCGTGGGTTAGCAGCCATTGTGCACTTAAAATATGCAAAATGAATTCTTGGTTAACGAAATATTAACGTTAATTTTACAAATACTTTTATTCTTTCATTCCAGTAAATTGTTTGTGGGAAACCTAAGCTGGGAGACCGGGCAGAGTGAGTATACTCAAATGTGTATTATCTTGCTCGTATTAGTTTCGCGACTCGTATCAGTAGTCTAATAAAAATCACTCGATTACAAATTGTAAAAGATAAAAGGGATGCAGAATGCAAGTATTTATATTTTTATGAAACTATGGCCAGCCATCAAATCAATTGTTTATATTATCTGGCACAACAATTGACATACTTCGTTGTTGCAAAATATGAATTCAGGCATTTTGATCTATTGCGTTTGTTTGTTGGCTTTTCATTACATGTTTAAGGGAACGTCATGGAAATACAATTTCTTGATTAATGCAATCTTAATGAAGTTAATGCTTAATCTTGTATAATTGTTTGAAAGAAATTTTGTGTTTTTATTTCACTTTATTGCTCATTAATTATTTTAAATGTTTCCCAAACTCAAGATTATTACCCATAGCCATTGTGCCCAATCTAATCAATAGAGCATACAGTAATGAGTATATATTCAATATAAATAGTAATAATCAGAAGTTCTTATTACTGCTTTTGAAACTGGCCAATATCCTTCTCAATGCAATCTCGTCTATTATACAGGGATCAATCTATAAGTTATTTTAAATGAGATCTTTTCAACAGTTTTGCTGAAAACAATGAGCCCCACAATGTTAAATTTGACTATTTCCAGACATTCTGCGAGTCCCATAATAATTCTACGAGTCCAGGACTCGCATGTAGATTTTTCACTGTTTCACCTGTTGGATTTTATTAAATAACCGAAATCTTTAAACTTTAAAGCGACAAATACCTTAGATTTCTTCCTCAGGTAACGGGGAATTGGATCTATGAAAAATGAAATATATTCATGACAAAGCGATACACATGACATACAGTCAACTTTGTTGTTTTCTGTACATATTTTCGTAGTGTTGAAACATTATTTACCTTGATTGTTGTTTGTAAACACGATCATGCTCGATTTATACGAAGAAATCCAAATGGGTCACAAGGTTTGTCACGTAACAAGGTCATATACTTTAGTCACAAAAAAAACATGCACATGTATTTTGTAGGATACTTACTTTTACGCCTTTCTGTTAATTTTTGTTTTCAGTAAATGATTCTATAGTGCTATAATATATCAGTTTTCACAATAAAGCTTAGTCATTTGTTCTGATAATATTTATTTGGGGTCTTGTCGTGTGATGTCATGTGCAGCATCAGGGTTACGAGTGGTAATATATGAATTGGATCAAGACCACTATATCTTATTTTTAGATATCGATCAATAATGGTTGCAGTCACTTCAAATTTTAGTATTTAAAAGTGTTAGTTTTGTAACATACTCTTGGGAAATATAATGTTTTATATTGTTTTCTCATAGTGATTTTTAACATTATAGCTTTAAATGCAACTTTTGCAATATATTATTAAAAAACATTATTTTACCACAAGGTTAATAATATTTTGCTTAAAGACGTTTACATAAATGCTAAAACATTGGCTACTTAGAAACTTGATGTAACTCTACCAGAAGTATTGCATCTATTTTTGGTACTTTTCCATATGCAAGTATTTAGTTTTGCTTATGGATATTATTTCATGACTAAATAAATGAGACTCGGTCAAACAGTTTGTAAAAAAAAAACATTGATTTGGCTATGTAAAGAAACCAGTTCATACTTCAGACCTTTTTGTGTACATTGTATTATTGACTTATCGTGTTGGAAGAATGTCCTTTTTTGCTCCTTGTGTGAAAATGAACTGCAATTCCTCTAGTCACCGAAGGCATTTTACATAGTGCACAGAAATTTGTAGCTTCAGTCTTCCAAATACGTAAAGCCAGCCCACTCTATCAATATGCAATACTACAATGCTGTATTTCTTGTGGTAGTACAATTCCGCTAGCCTGACCTATTAGACTAATGTGATATGTATGCATTTGCTCGTAAACTTTAATTTCGCTTGCAGAGGACCTTAAAGATTATTTCACAAAGTTTGGAGAAGTCACAAGTTGTACACTAAAAACAGACCCAGAGACGAGAAGATCAAGGGGATTTGGATTTGTTGTATTCAAAGAGCCAGTAGCTGTAGATGAGGTAATTGTTCAAAATTTATCTTCATATAATGTACCCATGTTCGTTATACCTAACTTTGCTCGGGTTTTTTTGCTTTAACTATGTGTTTACACATATAAAGTAGGTATGTATTATATACACATTTATCAAATAATGGACTGTTATCCAGGTATTGAATATACCCTTGTCATATTTCTAAACATTAGTATTGATTATGAGAAGTTCTTTTTACATAACCAAGATAATTCCTATTTTGCATAATTAAAATGCAGTATATGTAGGAAGGACATAATAAGCCTGTCATAAAACAGGCTTAGGTCAAAAAACTGATTTCATGTATTCATAGTTGTTTTAATTCATTGCTTGGTCAGTCCTCTCTGCCCCAAAAAATAAACCCCTACACTTTCTGTTATAACTAGAACTTGGTGTGGAAAAACTCCTGATTTTGGTGTTACATGGACTCATTCTTTTTGCTTTGTTTTCAGGTATTAGCAGAAAAGGAACACAAACTTCAAGGACGTGTAATAGACCCGAAGAAAGCAAATCCTAGGAGAGAAGTAATAA
Source organism: Crassadoma gigantea (assembly GCA_032360845.1). Taxonomy (NCBI): domain Eukaryota; kingdom Metazoa; phylum Mollusca; class Bivalvia; order Pectinida; family Pectinidae; genus Crassadoma; species Crassadoma gigantea. The sequence continues at coordinate 9,235 of JAULCA010117630.1, read as the reverse complement.
AGAAAATATTTTGTGGAAAGGTGGATCCCGGTGTACCAGAAAGTGACATTAGGGAATACTTCGAAAAATTCGGAAAGGTATTGGACTAAAAGCCCACTTTATCTCTAACATATGATTGTACAGTGACTTTTCAGAATTTATAATTATGCTTGCACAAAGTTAATATTTACATTTTACCTCCAGCTCTGCAGGACTTCAATAAATTTATCAAATGTCAAAAACTGGCTGGACTCTTGGTCTTTAAAAAAAATCAATCTGATAATGTTTGACTCTTCAAATTTCTGAAATTACTCCTTTGGATTTTCTAACAATTTAAATATGCAATACAAGTATTCAGCTGCGTTAAATAACAAATTGGAGAATTTTTCAATAACTAAATGCAAGTTTACCTACTTTTTACTCTGGTTATTAGATCGAGAAATTGGACCTGCCATTCGACAAAATAAAGGATCAGAGGAGGGCTTTCTGTTTCATTGAATTTGAGAAGGAAGAAACAGTGAAAAAAATCATAGATGGTTGTCCACACAAACTTAATGACCAAGAAGTAAGTACTTGTGTTCCGTATTGAAGGTTTTCATGTATATGAAAGTTGTAGACTAAATTGATTTATGTCTTTTTTCTCGTTACAGGAAAGAATAAAGTAAAGTGTTTGACTTTGAAAAGATTTATTTATGCTTTTTAAAACTTTGCACGGGAATATAAAAAAGCAGTCGAACCTGCTTCTGAAATCAACATCTCTCAAAGAATTTTCTTTTGGGATAAGTTAAGCGGTAAGAAGTAAATCATGCTGGTAAAGGATGAATGATAATGTGAAGGTTTACATGTACCATGTGACTGACACTATCCTCCTTTTATTCCACTTTCCAGCAAGATGCCGGTAATGAGTGGATGCAAAGGAGCCGAAACAGTTGATTGAGGTCTTGGGCTAGAGGTACCAAATGAACTAAATGACAGTTCCCAACCAAAGCATCTTATTTTCTTTAACAACCGTTGAATTATAAGCTAAAGAAAATAGGGTTGCGATTAATTTTAATATCATTCACTTTATGTAATTATTAATGTATTTTTGTTTTGAAACTTTTCCAGCATTAAGGATCCTGGTTCTTCACATCAACAGGTGCTTTATATTCATAACTGCCCTGGCTAACTGGATCTCCTTAAAAGGCGTTTCTAGTTGTCCAATTTGCTCGCAGCCCTGTAAAGCATCTTGATAGTCTTTTCTTGTAAAGCTTTTTAAAGTTGCAAATGTTTATCTTGTGGTTGGTAACTTTTGTTTTTTATTCCTAAAAGATTGATGTGAAGAAAGCCACACCAAACAATCAGAACAAGCGAGGAGGCAGAGGAGGTTTTGGTGCCTGGGGAGGAGGCTGGGGTGGTGGCCGAGGAGGAGGTGGACGTGGAGGCCGAGGTAAAGAGATGAAATTCATTTTGAGGTCTTGTTTAACACGTATCATTGTGCAAAGTTGGCTACGGCAAGTTTCTGTAGGCGGGAGGCTGTCAAGCTATTTTAAAATTGTTCTGGTATTTACAGACAATGTCATTGAAATTGTTGTGAAATTTTGGCATGCATGTGGTTACATGCCATTGTAGTCTCTTGCTCAAGTTCGATGTTTGGAAGATTATTCATTTACTGATGAATACATGCTGATTCCCCTAAGCAAAAAGAACATTATTTTCCCAAAATCTCCAAACATGACGAATTTTCAAATTTCAGATACAATAATGCAATATTTTCCCAATTCATAAAGGAACGCTGTTGCACGATTTTTAGGATATATTTAAAAGGAATAGCTAAATTTTAATAATCATTCCCTTTACTCGACTGCTTTAATATGGTCATCGTTGGATTATTCAAGAGATTTCGGTTAATTTAGGAGATTTTCATGAAAGTTAAAAAAGTATTGCTCACTGATGACATTTTATGTAAACCAGGTGTTTGGAAGCCATTTTTTGGTCAAAGCAACCCATTGTACATGTGTTCCTGGCCACAAAATGAATACAATTTTTATTGTGACAATTTAACTTTTACTTCAAGGCGGAGGCTGGGGAGGTCAAGGCTACAACAACAATTATTACAACAACTACAACCAAGGATATGGAGGATACGGCGGATATGGTGGATATGGAGGATATGACAATAGTTACTACCAAGGATATGGCGGCGGATGGGGTGGATATGATCAGAGCTATTACGGAAGCTATGGTAAGTAAATAATTTCATCACAAGCTGTAATGAAAAAAAAATCTTGCTATTGAAAATGATTTGTGTAACATAAAGTAGATATATAAACAACATCTGATCTTATTTTCTTTCAATTCAGTTTAATTATAATAAATAATTTTGATTTTAATTACTTTACTAGGAATTTTGTTGAAAAAATTGCATGTTGTTGCAGGAAATTGCTGAAGAGAATTTCATTAAACTGTTTCTGTTGTGTATGTGCATGGTCTTGTGTTTTCATTTTATATATTATACTATGTTTACTCAACAAAGTGAAGTGAACTGCTGCTGAATTTGCTATAAATTTATATACTAAATATTCTTTCTAATACTACATTTTATAACTGAATAAAGAGCAACTGTCGACACGAGTTTCTTCCATTCCTGGTATTTGCTATATTTCAATGATATTATTAATATAATTTCAAGTAAAGGTTAATATGTCTGAATGCTTGGCAAGTATAAAAGGTATTCCCAAAATTTGATAAATAGAGCGCTAGATACAAAGAAAGCTCCATGATATATTAGAATCGTAATAAAAACTTGTAACAACACCCTTCAAAAACATACTAGACTTACGAAAACCAGCTGCACAATTATTAAATAGGGCTTTTTGTAAGGTCCTAGTCAGGGGGTCAGTAATTTGAATGATAAACATGGAAGGGAATACTGAAGAAATGGATTTAGTGTTAATGTGAACATTCTATATACATGAACGGAAGTTGAGAATTGAAAAATGTGCTAGGAATAATAAACTTGAGAATTGAAAAATGTGCTAAGTATAAAATCGAAAACATTGAAGAAATCGGGTAGCCATTGTAAGTAACAAGACTACCTTGATCTTTTATAGGAGGTGATTATAATGGAGGATGGGGCTATGACCAAGGTGAGTTGCAAAAAGAGGTGTACATTTCAATAAAACAATCAAAATGTTGACTGCCTTAAATGAGATAAAATTGAAGTTTCAGTTGGTCCTTTTTTTCCTTTTCTAACCAAGCATTTGAAAATGACATTAAAATCGACGTAGAATATTTTCATTTCCAGTCTTACGAAGTTAAACATGAAATTAAGAGAACCATGTGATAGGAAATTCAACTGGAATCACTGTTGGTGGTTTGCAGGAAAATGTGCATCCTTAATGAAAAATCACCTATTATTTGACAAGGTGATTATTATAAAACTGAATCGCAGGCAACTTTTTTTTTGAGCAATAAGTTTTTCTTAGAAATTTGTCCATTATAAGTTGCTGAAAATAATGAGTGGTTTTAATTTTAAATCAAAATAACTGAAAACTGATATCGGTCTGATCAAATGTTAATCAACAACATTGCATGAAGCTTTCAATTATTTTGACGATGCATTTGTAGCATCAAGGACTTCACACTCAGTCAGGTAACGGCTGTTACAGTTTTGCTTGCAGTTTTTCTTTCCTGTTGATATACTTGGACCATTGTATATAAAACGCCTGCTTTCCTCAAGTCTTCAACTAAAATCAAGTGGGTAGTTTAATAGCCCACTAATGAAAGCAGTGTGATTTGTATTATGTAATGGTTCAAGTTAAATAACATTGGAACAGCATTTTATTTCTGGTCACTTTACATTGGCAGGAGCTTGCTTTAATTAGAATCATATTTTCATAAGCATTGTGGAATTAACAGTTTGAATGATGACTCTTGGGTATAAATTACCTGAGATGTTTACTTTGTGACCAGAAATCAAATGTTTGTCATTTTGTGACTTTTTTTTGTAGTTCCTTATAATGTGCACTGCAAGTTTGCAAGAATTGACCTCTTGGATAATGCAATTATTTTGGATGTCAAATGTAAAATATTTGAAAAACAATTGTATTATAACTGAATATTTCATTAAAATCCACATTTTTACTTGATATTTCTCACCATGTAATAATTGTTTTGAATAACTGTATAACCTTGCAGAGTGCATTTGATCATAAACTCACCTTTCCACAGGTACAGATCTTTCTGGTCACTATTTATCTCAAGGTCTGTCAAGGTAACTCTGCAAGGTTTCTGAGTAGGTTGGGGTGATCAAGAACTAAGAGGTCAGTTTTGCTAACCTTTGTAGTGTGTAGTAGTACTCCATGTAAATAGCAATAAAACCAACAGATGGATAAAATCAATCAATTTCTATCCGTATTCACAGGGAATCAGCAACAGAGCACCTATGGCAAATCACAAAAAGGAGGCCGAGGGGCTGGTGGTGGGTACCACCCATACAGCCGATAAACAGGTAGGCGTGATTTATGGATTGTCATATCCATCTTGGTATACTTGCAGAGTGGGGTTAGTGTTACATTATAGACCTTGTTACTGTGATTAGGAAATCTACCTGTGGTAAGGTGATATTAATGTTTGCTGCTGGTTCATCATGATGAACCATTAAGATTGGCTTGGTTTATTTTGATATGATTTAAATGCAACCAGCTGTGGCAAGAACAACTGCAAATTGGTTGCATTGATGAAATTTTTTGATGGAAAGTAAAAATTATAAGATAGTTTGCAGTAATTAGTTAGAAATTTATCTTAAACTGTTTGAAATTTCCCATTAATTAAATCTTAGAAAGTTTTCTTTGCAGGTGCTTTTCTCTGCATTTTTTTTTGGCTTGCTTTTCCCCACCTTATTACTTTTATTGTATTAATGCAAGAGCTACAATATATAATTTAACTTTTAATTCATTTGTTCCTTTTTATTTCTTTTTTCAATCAGAGTGAAGAAAGTGTCGGTTGCCAACAAACATTGAATCATGTTTCATTGCCTCATTTATCATCACATGCTGGACACTGTGTTACATCATTCCAAGGAGGATACTACAGTGACATTGAATAAACAATTGACTGAAATACCAGTTTCATTAAATCTCATATTTGATTTTTTATTGTCTGATCGTTGTCTTGTAAACAATAAAACTCAATTTTTTATGAATTTGTTATTGGATTTTTATACCTAGCAAATATTTACTTGGAGATCAGTGTGTAGTGAATTCGTGAGCTTTGGTTAAGATTTATCGTTTGGATTGGGTACTTAACATGATAACCTTGAATGCGGCTGTAGTAGTGTGGAAAGAAACTGAAGCACCGAAAACCGACTAACCGGCAATACTTTACTTCAAAAATGACATTGGGAAGTGATGGAGTTGATACTTCAAAAACAACATTGGAAAGAAACTGGAAGAAATGGAGTTGATGAACAAGCATATTTCATGTAATGTATGTTCCCGGAGAAGGAGTTTCTACACAAAATCTGGAAGGAAAATCATCATCCTAAAATTTCATTAGGTTCTTCCTGTTTGAAAGTATTGCATACAAGGGTTATTTCGTGATGAACTTCTAGCTGCATTATATCAGAACCAAGAAAATTAGGAGGTCAGATTACTTCATAACCTTGCCGCCATAAAGTGGAAGCGAGACAAAAGTGTTGCTTTTCCGGCTGGCATCAGCATCAACATTAAGTTTTGTGTAAAGTTGGTTTTTTGAAAGTGGAAGTGCTACACCAACCAAACTTTGACCATAGATTGTAGTACATTTCAATCGATATATCAAGGGAGATTGAAAAATACCAAACTGGAACAATGAAAATCTTACAATGGCGAAAGACGCCATCTTTCAGTTTACATATAAACAACTTTGCTATTATATTGGTTGACATTGATCCCTCGGGATGCTTTTATTTTTTACATAAATATCAAAGGAAAAATACACAAATTTATCTACAAACAAGAATTTTTTAGGAAATATCTTCCAAACATTTAATTTACAATCCAAAAAATAAAAGTGCATAGAACCAAAGAAAATGTGCACAAGATCTGAGATTTCTACGGCTGTAGAAACTATAGCTCCACGTCAGATTGATATTGGATAATTTTGCGAATTTTACAGATTTAAAAATCAGACCATCACATATAATTCAACATTTCAAAAGACAACTTTCTGATCTGTCAATGTAAATTTCTAAAATTGGAAATTTATCTAGTAACATCTTATGTAGAGCTACATTTCATTGAACAGGATTCCCGCACAGCAGCCATCTTTGATTTCGCTAATTGAAGTGGAATATTGTCAAAGTCATGGGCGTCAATTATTTTTAAAGGCTTCCAGCAATTCTTTCTAAACAACTGGAAAATCTATAACTGTAATGATTAGGAGTGTCTAGGTCAGTTTTTAGTTAACATGTCCTACTGGTTGATGATGTAAAGCCTCCAACAGTACCAAATCATAAATCATGTACAATGTATCGCATGCACGTAAAACTTTCTTGCCCCGACTTGTAGCATCACAATTGCATAATTTCTA
>JAULCA010117519.1:0-15802 GCA_032360845.1 Crassadoma gigantea | reverse complement strand
TTTTGGTTTCCAGATGATAACTTCAGAAAGGATTGATGGATTTGGTTGAAACTTCATAAAATTTTAGCTTATGAGGTGGTATAGAGTGGGATCATGTTTAGGGTCAAAAGGTCAACTAAGAAGGTCACTGTTGCTAAAAATAGACTTTTATCGTCATATTTTGGCTTCCAGATGAAAACTTGTGATAGGGTTGACCGATTGTATTGAAACTTGATGCAATCTAATATTATTAGAAAATATAAAGGGTGGGATTGAGTTAGGGGTCAAAAGGTCAACTGTGAAGGTCACTTAATAGAATAGACATTTATCTCCATTTTTAGGGCCTCATTGCTATCAAGGTCTATTTTGCTTAGAAAATTTATTGACGGCAGGGGACGAGTGTTGCATGCAACACTAACAGTAAGCTTGTTTATATCCTGCATTATCTCTATCTTATCAAACTGACTTTCGTAATGTCGGTTACTTAACACAAATGTAACTCTGCCCGCAACAAGATGTTGTGGTTTAAATATTTGAATTGTTACATTTCCAGTAAAAGATGCTGGAAATGTTGTGAAGAGTTAAGAAGAATTTTGACATTTTAAAAGTAAATATAAAAACTATTTTTCAGAAACTTCAAACAATCAATGTTTTGGTCAACAATGTTTCCAAATATTGTCTCATTGTTAAAATGTGTAAATTTTATTGCTAAGATGTGCATCTCCATTTACATTTCATTCCAAGTACCAGGTAACCTGAATTATTCAAAAATTTGTAAGTTTTTTTTTTTATAAAAGTACATGTATAAAGATAAGATCTGTCATATACTGGCACTAGAAACAATGTACAAACACAATTACCCGACCTTTGTTGATCATGACAAGGTTTTGATCAGTTCACCTTTAGTTACATGCTTGTCAGTCGTCCTGTTTTAGACAGAGGATCTCAATTTTTCACTTTCGAAAAGAGTAGATCTCCCTTTATCTTGCTTTTATGCTCAGATTCACTTTCATGAAAAATTGGAAAGATTGACAGGTATGTAACTATCAAAAAATCTCCATCGTGAGGCAGACTTATAAATTGGTTTATTATAAGTGTTGAATTTAAAGTCATTCTAAAATAGTGAGAGTAGTGACTTCAAAGTTAGAATATTAACTAAATGTTGACAACTAATACGTGATGTTTACAACTATACAACAAACAATAAATTATCCTTACGACAGAACCTGTTCAAAAAATTTGGTGATGCACTTGAGTGTAGGGAGCAATACTAATTAACAGACGATGAAGATATGTATTTCTGAAACATGTTATTGATGCATTTGACACTTAAACACTCATAAATCTTCTTTAAGATCACAAAATTAATTGCAAATTATAGTTGTTTAACGTGAAAATCAGGTTTAAAGACTCTGCATCATGGCTTTCTGATACCTGTATTACTTTTTGTTAACATTTGTCAGAACCTTGTGAAGCGTTTCTTCAGGGAGAATTCTGTGACCCTGACACACTGGTGAACATATACTGTTCAACAACATACATCATACTGTGTCAAATGATTGCCACTTTTCAGGTTTCCATTACTTTACATAAACTTAGTAGAATGTTTAGCTGTAAGGAAAATATAATCTCACATTATGAAAATCTGTGATATGTTCTATGCAATTGATATTAATATATAAAGCTATGTCTGATAATGTTTGTAAACTGATACAAGCTCAGGGTGGACAGCGGTCAACATGATGGAGTGACCCAAAATGTTGAAGGATATCTTAACAAGCACAAATGTCCAAATTAAAAAAAATAATAATAATAAAAACTGAGTTTAATTAAATAAAAATGCATTTGGTTGTTAAAAGACCTATCAGTTGTCTGAAACACTTTTTACAGCTGTGAAATAAGCATGTAATTTGTAAAAAACAAAAACAAGGATGGCAGCCGAGATGTTTAACCAAATCGCCTTAGAGCTTTGTCTTCCATAATATTATTACAGTACATACTGTAAAGTGTCATAAAATTAAATCAAATAGAAATGCTGCCTTTTCACAAAAAAAAATAACCTGGAGCCCTCATCCTCTAGTTTCAGATTAAGTCACACATTTATAACATATTTAATATTGTGGCATTTTCTCCTTAAGTTAGAGTATTTGCCTTGTCTATAACCAGATATATTTAATACCCTCTAAACTTCAATCTTGTCATATTTTATAACTTGTTTTATGGGTACTTAATACCCTTTTAAACTTTCATTAGCTTTTGTTTGGTTTGAATGGTCATATACAAACACATTGTAGTTTTGATATGATAGGAATACATCCGAAATCTAATTTCTTTAGTCTGCAGTTCATCATCAATTGAAAACTTGATAGAGGGGATTTAACTGATGAAAATGGTATAATCCATGAAAACTTGATAGAGGGGATTTAACTGATGAAAATGGTATAATCCATGAAAAGCAAATCCAGCAATACTTATTGAGCTGATAAAATAAGGTTATAGTTAAATTGGTTTCCCAAAATCTGCTTTTAGTCAATCCAAAGTTTTGACATATAGTTTATTTGTTTTGACTCGCATAGATAAAAATGAGTCCAAAACCTACAGATTATTTTAGTTTTCCTTGCAATTGTAAACACACTGAGAAATAAAGGACCCAGACTTGTTAAAAAGTGATGAAGTGAAAAGTTATAAAGCTTTGGTAATTAAATTACATCTACATGGCATTGTAATAATCTAACATTCCTCATAATTTGTCATATTGACAGAAAATTTATTTCTTTTTTGTTTCTTCTGTATAACATTATTTTTTATGCAGTTTATGTTTACATTATATATATTTGTTCCTATGATGTAAAAAAAATAACTTGTATTTATATAAAACAATACCTAATGTTACTGTTTGTTGTTTATTTTTATGATTACTTAACATTCCCGTGAAAATTTAACTCAATTGCACAATGAACACTATTCACATTTTTCAGTGAAAGAAAGATTCACATTTCACAGTGGAAAAAAATTCACATTTCACTACAAAAAAAAGAATTCAAATTCCACAGTGAAAAAAAAAAATATAGTTTTGACTCAGTCAATAGGATTACATGTACTTCACATCTTTTATAGTGAAACATGTTTTTTTTACATTTTAAACTGAATGGTGATTATTTCAAAGTAAATATGATTATGGAAATTAAGTTGAATATTTCATTCATTATCATATTCTCAGAACATACCATTCAGATGAAATCAAAACGTGAAATATTTAATCTGACATGTCCTTGGATTAGAAATAACCACTCTCTTGTGATAAAACAATGTACTTCTGCAATTTTTTAAAAATCGAATTGGAAATTGGATATAACTTTTCCTATTTTGTTATCATTCTGTGCTCAGTCTGATTAAGATAAGGAACACTGGTGATGTGTACTGAGCATCCCAACATGTGTGGTCGTTCCAGCCGTGGCTAATTAACTTGATGATTCATTGATTATAAAGTTCTACATTCATATCCACACAGGAGATTTATCACCAGATATAAACAAACATATACACAGGATAAATATATACCATATAAAGCTGTGGGAATCATATAATGTGAGCGTCGACCTAGATACACACCGATCTTCAAAGGTATATGTATAAACCATGAAAGCTGTTCACATTAGGCTGATTCATGGTCGCAACAGCGGCTTCTTTGTACCCCGCCACGGGGGCTTGGTTATCCGGGAGCAAGGACTTAAGAACGGACAATATACAGTCTATATAGAACTTGTCTATCTATATCAAATGTTACGAGGAAGTCACTTTATAGAGAAAACACTTCCATGGATTGACGTTTTCCTTCCTTTTTAATGATAATTTCTGTTATACAGATAGCTGGTAAATCAGTACAAAATATGACCAACAAGGTTCCACTAGGTGACAAACCCATCTACAGAAATGTCCAAGTCGTGTCAATCTTTATCTCAAACTCACATCAAAAGGGAGATAACTTCTGCTAGCCTTCATCCTACAAAAGTGGTATATATACTAGAAAAGGTTGATTTGAAGAAAACAGGTAAGTTTGAAAAAAAAAAATAGAAAAAAGTATTTTGCAAATTTATTCATAATTTTTTTCATAGTTCAATATAACTTGACTTATTACACAGTATGATTATCACCATTTCCTAAGGGAATAATCATCGATTCATCCATCAGAAAATCTTATTTTGGTTAACACTTGATAGATATTACCGTATATAACTGACAATATATCCTTTGTTATTAGTACTAGTCTAAGGCAGTGGGTCAGACAGTAGACGAACCAATGTTATTAACGTAGTGTAAAAAGATTTGAACTGGTTCCAGCCTGGTGGATTAGTGTAGGAGTCCTTGTACAATGTACAGACCACACTAAGGAGTCCCAAAGTATAAACACGTCAACTAAACCTTGACACACATTCCTTATATAGATATACAAGGTGATGTCCCGATCAATGATATGATAGTACAAACCGAATGACGTCATAAACTGTTATGACATAAGTATCTTTTAATGTTATTCCTTATTAGCTACATATTGTAACATTGAAATACAGTGTATAGACTGATTTACAGGCATGCTCCTCCTCCAACAGTACCGTTCAGTACACTACAAGTTATCTACTATATATATGTCTGAAAAGAATTCATAAAGTCCATCTACTGTTGATATTATGCAATTTGAACATACATCCTAAAATCACCAAGTAACTGAGTTTCATCCACCATAAACAAAGACCAGCTTTAATGAGAACTATTGATTCCATACTTCTATGGCCAGACTAGTGAATTCTATTTAAAGGATCCATCAACTGGGATATGCTGAACTTTGCTGAAAACTACCATTAACTGGACGTAGGATCTCCACCCCCCTGTAACAGGATAGCTTTGTAAAGCTGTCAACCCACACAAAAACAACAGAAACATTTTACATTTTGTTAAAAATAAAAACTTTTATTTCATGTATATATAAATTTATGTGTGCACAATTATACGCACTATCAGTCAAACAAAGTAACACTTCATTGTGTATATTGTGTATAAGTAATTTTTAATATTTGTTTAACATTCTAAGGATTTTTCTGAAAACCATATTAAAGTTGTTGTTTAAATGAAATTTAATCAGTCTTCACAAGAATGAAATTCAAAATCATTTTAATTTCAAAATCATTTTAAACAAAATTACTTATAAGAAACCAAAGAGGAATGTTTATTAAGCTCAACCTACAGTTAATGAACTAAGGTGTAACGAACCACATCCTGGTAACACGGATATTAACTTCAAATGAACTTCTCAAATGAAATGACAAACATGCAAAAAAAAAAACCTGAAAATTCCAATATAGCTCCTGATTATCTTTCCATCCATACAGAGAAATTGACTGTGGTACATGTATATCCGAGTCTGGAGAAAAAAGATTTTTGAAATATTGGTTAATTTTCCATTTGAGGCCCCACCCTGGCCCCTGGGGTTGGGGTAATAATCCCAATTTTACAATTTAAAAGCATCTTCCTCCAAGGATAATTCTGACCATTGTATATCTTTTGTCAAAGAGTGACCAGTTTGTTTCACCTTCATCCAACTGCAATCTGGCTTAATTTGTCACATTCACAAACTTATGCTTTAACTTAATTTTACCTAGAATAATATTTGTGACTTATACCCATAATTAAAGAGGTCAAGGTCAAAGATGAAAATCACAAAATGCTGTGAAATATGCTGTACTTCTCCAGGACCAAGAGATCCCAAAGGAATCTTGCCATCCACCATTGTACCATCTTCATTAGTTCTTTGTCATTTTGATATTATCTCTTCTTTTCTCTTATCTGTTTGATCGAGTTGTGTTAACACTTAACAGTAAATGCACCTTGAGGTAACTTTGATCTAAACTTAATACTGCTGTGTATAAAAGACAACCTTCAAAGTGAGTTTGGCATTTCACATATTTACTAGTACTTAATATGAAAGAAATAGAATTGATCATTGCAATATAAAAAAGATCTGTTTAGTTCTTTCTTTAGCCCTTTTTTTCTTTATGATCAGTCTCAAAATATAACATGCAAAATGAGGGACCAAGGGGATCTACATAACAAATTTGAGAAAGATCCCTTAAGTTATACCTGAGAAAAAGTACTAACAAACATTCAATGTCAAAAATCAAGGATGGCTGTCATTTGGCCATTTTGTTTATCTGATCAGTCTCAAAAGTAAATAATTACAACAAGCATACTGAGTATTGCTTAAGCAATACATGTCCCCTACCTGCCCTGCAGGCTATTAAGATGCAATGATTTATTAAATAAAATAGAAAAAAAAATAGAAGTATACAATTTATTTATAACATATTTTAATGTAACAATGGTGTAATAAGGAATGCCAATTTGATGATACATTTTTATCGGCAAGGTGTGATGATGTGTTACCTATTCAGTTTACATTCCAGTTCTTGACAAAATTATGTGACCTATTGAACTTAAATCCATGAAGAATTGAAGTCGCAAGAGTACTGAAAATGAATTTCTAAAAATAGCAAGTGACCGTGACCGGACAACCCTGAAATAAAATACTTAATGTTTGTAAGTTAGGGATCATATATATATACATGTTGTGACCAATCTACAATAGTTTCTTTAAAAGATATGGGTCCCATCATGTTAAATTTTGGTGTTTACAGAAATTCTATGGGTACAGGACCTATGACTTCCATGAATACTTTAAGATATGATACCTACCACGATGCACATGTCCGATAAAATAGTCAACTTTATGACGATTGAGTTTAAACAAAATACTGTGATGAACAAGAGTACAGAAGGCCGAAACAATATATGCCCTGTTGAATGTCATATAGTGTTATATACATATTGCAAAAATTGTAGGAGGAGATTGCCGGACAAAAATCACATACTGAAATAAACCAAGGGCATTCACTTTTGCAAAAATTGTCAAATCAAAATTCTTTTCAGGGAGATACAATTTCATATCATGTTTATGATTTATACCAAGTTTCAAGGAGATCGATCGAAAAATGTAGGAGGAGATTGCCGAACAAAAATCAAATAGTGAAATAGACAAAGGGCATTCACTTTTGCAAAAATTGTCAAATCAAAATTCTTTTCTGGAAGACACAACTTCATACCATGTTATAATGTATACCAAGTTTCAAAGAGATCGATCGAAAAATGTAGGAGGAGATTGCCGAACAAAAATCAAATAGTGAAATAGAAAAAGGGCAATAACTTTTGCAAGAATTGTCGAATCAAAATTCTTTTCTGGGAGACACAACTTCATATCATGATTATAATGTACACTAAGTTTCAAAGTGATCAGTCGATAAATGTAGGAGAATGCTGGACAAACAAAAGTTTACGCGGGACGGACAGACGAACGGACAACCCCATACCATAATACTCACGTCAAATTTGACGAACGTATAAAAACACAGGAAAGTACGACTCAGTGCATCGTTTTAGTCTGAGTATAATGAACAGCTATAGTTGTGTGTGGAGGTGCCAAATTTTGGTGGTGGGGGAAACCATCAGACTTCAGCCAGTGCCTGGCCTTATTAAGGTCCTTTATACAAATATCCTTCGACCAAAACAACTCGTAGAGTGGGAAGCTGGAATGTGCGTGCCCTCTACCAGACGGGACAGTTGGCCCAAGTTGTGAGAGAGATGAACCGCTACAAGATGGAGCTGCTTGGCGTCGGCGAAACTAGATGGACGGGAAGCGGGCAAATACAGTTAGTATCAGGACATCACATGCTATACTCAGGACGATCGGATGACCACCATAGTGGAGGAGTTGCCATCATAACATCCAGGGAAGTACACAAGAGTTTTTTGGAATGGAAACCGGTGAGTGAAAGGATCATCAAAGCAAATTCAACTCAATTTTTGCCAAATTCATTACCCTGGTATGCTATGCACCAACAGAAGGTGAAGAGAAAAATGAGAAAGACGCCTTCTATGACAGCCTTCAAAAGCCAGTAGATGAAACACCATCACATGACATTCTACTCATGGAAGATTTGAGTGCCAAAATAGGAAAAGACAACCAGGGGAAAAAGAGGATCAAGGGACAGCAAGGTCTGGGTGAATGCAACAACAATGGAGAGCAGCTTAGTACTTTTTGCCAAGAAAACAACTTGGTGATCGGTGGTACCATCTTTATGCACAGGGATCTCCACAAAACAACCTGGAACTCTCCAGATGGCCATACTAAGAACCAAATCGATCATGTCATCATCAACAAGATATGGAGAGGGAGCCTGATGGATGTTGTTGACAGGCATGGTGCAGATGTGGAGGAGTGATCACTCAATGGTGCTGGCAAAAGTGAGACTTAAGCTTCGCAAAGCAAAAAGGAAAGATCAGTGACCACCTCCTATAAACATCCAGAAGCTGAAGGACCAACAGGTAAAGAGAGCCTTCAAGACAGAAGTCAGGAATAGGTTTGCTGTCCTCGCAGAACATCCAGAGGTAGTGGACATGCAAGACTACAATGAAGTATTGGTAGAGACGGGTAAAGAACTGTTTGGACCAAGAAGAAGGAAATATAGGAGTGGGTATCTGATTCAACATGGAGGAAAGTTGAAAACATAAAAGAAAGAAGAAAATCCTATGAACAAATTCAAAGAGGGTGAAAGCGAAACTCAAGGCAGAGTACAGGGAGTTGGATAGGGAAGTAAAGAAGGATGCAAGGGCAGATAGGAAAGCATACACAGAGAGGCTGGCAGAGGAAGCAGAAACAACAGCTTCAAAGCAAGATATGCAGACTCTCTACCACTGACAAAAATGCTGGCAGGAAAATTAAGTCCACCAACCAACCCATCAAAGACCAGCAGGGTAATTTGGTATTAATAAAAGGAGGAAGTTTTAAAGGATTGGAAAGATCACTTCGAGAAAGTGTTTCTCATGGATGAGCCAGAGTTGGAGGCAACCATCACACCAGCTGAGAGTGTGCTGGACATCGACATAGGACCGCACAGTATAGACGAGGTGAACTAGAACTGTTATCCAAAGGCTAACTAAGATACCCCCCGCATGCCCCCATTTCCCAATATTAGCATGGATGGATTTACCTGTTGTCCATTAACTAGACATCAGCAACGGGCATCATGACTGGATATACACATGAGTAAGCCACATACCAAGTTACATCATGGATGAATATACACATGAGTAAGCATCATACAAGTTACAATATTTACTTTCCTATTTGTATTAATAGATAAAGAGAAAATCTCATAACTTTTGATCGGTAGCCATTTACTGCACAGGAGATACTGTACATCCGAAAAACTGCGTATAAAAAGTTTAAAAGAAACCCTTTTGAATATGATCAATATTTTGTTATGCCTCGATACCCCTATATAACAATTTTCAGCTGAATCAGACAATATCTGAATTTTGAATATTTGACGGTTATGGAAACACATGACGTTTCAAATTATCGGCATTAACAGGTTACACCACTTGCGTAAGTTCAAATAAAATTGATCGAAGGGCTAAAGAGCTATCGGCAATAACACAAAACCTGTGTATAGTGACCTGGTTACCATAGCAACCAAATTGTTTGGAAAATTCTGTGAGAGGGCACATCTCCATATTGTACTGGCCATTGTTACAAAATTTTAAAAAGATCCGTTGTAAACTGAGCAAATGCATAGCCGGACAAAATGTGTCTACGGACGGACAGACGGACTAGCTGATTCCAGTATCCCCCCCTAACTTTGTTGCAGGGGGTATGATAAAGCGAAGAACAGGAAGGCTGCATGAGTTGACCAGGTTACAGCAGAGATGTTAAAGGATGAAGAACATAACACGCCGAACATACTGACAGATATCCTCAGCAAGATCTGGGATTTCGAGGAAATACCACCATTGTGGAAGACAGGACTAATAGTGAAGCTCTCAAAGAAGGGGGACCTCTCAAACTGCAACAACTGGATAGGGATCATGCTGCTATCAGTCACCAGCAAAGTCCTCCGCAGAGTTATTCTGAACAGAATCTAGGACTAAACAGACCAGCTACTGCATGAAGAACAAACATGGTTTAGGAAGGGGAGATCATGTAGAGACCAGATCATCACCCTTCAACAAATAGTAGAGCAGAGTAATGATTGGAACTCGTCCATATATGTCAATTTCATTGATTTTACAAAGGTGTTTGATAGTGTCCACCGCACGGCCCCATGGAGAATCATCAGTCACTACGGCATACCAGATAAAGTCATCTCCATCATCAGGATGCTGTACGTAGACTTCACAGCTAGAGTCATCTGTGGATCTAGCTTGACAGATGAGATCAAACTAGAGACAGGAGTGAAACAGGGGTGTTTGCTTTCTTCCCTCCTCTTCACCCTATGCAACATACTGGGTCATGACGGAAACCACCAGGAACAGCAAGAGGGGGATCACCTGGACCATGACAGAGATGCTAGAGGATCTAGATTTCGCTGATGACATAGCCCTGCTATCACACCGTCATCAGTATGTCCAAGACGGACAAGACCAGTGACATGGCCTCAACAGGAAAACAGATTGGACTGAACATCAATGCCAACAAAACCAGAATTCTGAAGGTCAACACAAAGTCAAATGAGCCCATCCAACTTGATACCACCAGCATAGAGGAAGTTAGTGACTTTGTCTACCTTGGAAGCAAGATAACATCAGATGGAAACTCTATGGCAGAGGTGCAAGCCCACATTGCAAAGGCCAGAGGAGCATTTGCATCATTGAGCATCATCTGGAGATCAACTAAGATCATCACCACCACCAAGCTGAAGATATTTAAAAGCAGCGTCCTCGGGGTCCTTCTTTATGGTGCAGAATCATGGAAGATAACCAATAGCATCATTAACAAGCTAGATGTCTTCAAGACAAGATGTCATCCAGACAAGATGTCTACGAAGAATTTTGCGTATCTTCTGGCCTCAGACCATCTCCAATGCAGAACTGTACTGGAAAAACACTGTACTGCTGTCACAGGAAATCAAGCAAAGAAGATGGCTGTGGATTGGGCATGTCTACAGATTGCACCAGGATTCCATCACAAGGGTAGCAATGAGATGGACACCATCAGGCAAGAGGAAGAGAGGACGACCCAAGGAAACCTTGAGTCAGTCGGGTGAAAAGGAAACGAAGGGAGCAGGATGGACATGGGAACAAGTACAAAGATGGTCCCAAGAAAGACAGAACTAGAAATCTCTGGTAATGGCCTTATGTGCGACATCGCACAAAGAGGATTAAGTAAGTAATACATAAACTCACAGACATATATCACAGAAAATCGCCCACTTATATCACACTCATGATATCGTAATAACATTCCATAAATACATAAATGTGAACACACACAATTCTACTGTATATTTAATCTTGTTTCTTTACTCCCACCTAGCTGCTCTCAGTTTCTACACTCCATCATCATTACTATGGTCCCAATGAAATCTGATGCTTTTGTCTTTCTTTAATGAATATCAAGGATTTTACTTAGGACCATTGATCCCTCTCATCCTTGTATTGAGGCGATTCCCCAGTCACAACGATTGTAAGATGTCACATCAACAATTCTTTATCATTATGACGTCGATGCAGCAACCCCTATCACTATGCATGATAGGATCAACACAGTAAGGGAAAAACAGTTGTTCAACCAAGTGGTTGTGAGGCGGTTGGATCTCAACCATCCAGGAAAGATCTTAATTTACCAAACACTTGATAAGACCTGTATTTGGTGACTAAACAAATCTCTTCAGAATCAGATCCCATAGACTTCTGCATTCTTGTCAATCTACTGACATCAAAAGTGGGACATAATCTACTGTAAAATGACACCTTTTTGAATGGGTTGATATTATGCCAATTGGAACAATAATTGTTATAGGCAGGATCATTCTCTCAGTCTTTTGCTCATACAAATTAAACTCACATGAAAAGTTCAAGCTTTACAATAATAACGGTTCTTATAATCAAATAGAAATAACCTTCATTAGTTCCTTAGTATTCAAGTGAATTACTGATTATTAAATAATAAAAAACTGAGTGATCGATTCCCCCTGGAAGTTTCTACAACACATTTATAATTACAGGTCGAGATGATCTTCCAGGACTGTTCTTAAGTTTAAAGATTACACACCTCATTTGTCTGTTTTTAATATAATACAATTAAGCAAAGTTAGAGAAATACTGAATAACATGAATCAAGAAACCTTTGTACTATTAACACCAGTATCGCATAATTAGAACACTGAAGCTCTAACAGCTAAAGTAAGATCCCCTGCCTCACTAATCTCCTTTAATGCTGCAATTGAGTTCTGTGAGCAGAAAAGCGGAGTCTGAGCTTCTCAGCTCTGTTAGCAGAATAGCTGAGTCTGAGCTCCTCAGCTCTTTCTAAGAGTCAATGAGTCACAGACACAGTATGATCTCATACTGTTGATTATTGTTTTCAACAGACCGCACAGCACATGTGTTAATATCACCGTTCTCACATATAAATAACAGATTTGTACTCTCGGTAACAATCGCTAGCCTGTCCCAGTATCGTCACTGTGGTAGCTGATTGCATTCTCCCTAAAGTAACATCATGCTTCATCACCGTCCAAACATATATTCCATCTCCTTCGAAGCGTAACAAAAGGCTTCGTCACCATCCAAACATATATTCCATCGCCTTGGAAACAAATGTGTTATTCTTCTGAGGAGCTTGACCATTCATCATCACCTAAACCAAACAAAATATAATGTGAGGTACTTCAAACGTTCGATAAAGTAGTAAATTTGAAAATTACACATAAAACAAAACATTCCATATAAACATTTCACTACATTGTTTTCTAAAATCAAAAAAGAATTCTGCAGCTCATACTCTCAATGTTTTGAGGTATTGAACATTTTCACTCCAAGCCAATCTGTGGGCTGCAGTGAGGGGCCCGATAAGGATATTATTGTTTTTTAACAATGAGAACTCACCTCGTTTTCACTGCGGGCCATTCTGTAGGCTGCAGTGAGGGGCCTGATAGGGGTGTTACGGTTGTTTCCCCCAGGGGTGTTGAATGTGTTGTTGGCCCCGGGGGTACCAAGGACAGGATGAATGAGACTTGTGTTTTCTTTCTCCTCCTCCATGACACCCTGTAAGAGTAACATGACAAGCTCAATACTTATACATAGTTTAAGCTGTACAGTCATCACTGTATCAGCTGCTCTAGTAAAGAATTAGGTATTACAGGGTTCCCACACTTTGTCAAACACAAAATTCCTGGCTTTTTCCTTGTTTTTTCCTGGTTCTCAAGCCATTTTTCCTGGTCCATATCAGCAGTCAATATGGACTATTCTTTCCATCTAGACTTTTAATTCTTATGTTTATAATGCGTTTCTAGTGAATAGACACTGTCGTATACCCCTGTTGTTCTATATGTGGTATTTAAAACAAGAAATAAAGGGTATATAACTAATAACTCATCTCCTCGTAGTCAGTATCAAGGTTTGGAATAACATAAAACTTTGTTTCACCTTATCTATAAGTCAAAGATGACAAAAAAAACCCCATAAAAATACAATAATAAAATAAAAATTTAATTAGAATCAACAACTGAATTATAAAACTTAACAATTATTTTGAGTACTTTCTCAGAACAGATCACTGGACAAAATCAACTTATTTCACAGAGATCATTATATTGTAAACATTTAACATATTAGTTTCTTTTTTTTAGGTAATTCTCCGAACATAACAGATCAACATGTACTGCACATAAACAATTGTATACATTAAGACAAATTACTAGCACCACATAAGTATATAAATTCTAAATAAACTGTTCAGAAATAAAATTATAATAAACGTTATGTCTTATGATATTAAAATAAATTGTATAAAATAAATTTTAATAAAATCATAAAAACTTTAACAAATCAGACAAAATCATTTAAAATGAAAAGACAGAGATCATTGAAAACAAATAATTAAAGTTATTTTCACCTCTAAAACAATTTTCATACAGCAATATCACATGACAACATCAAAATAAAAAAAAAAATTATATTATAATCAATCATTTTATATAAATTTTCTGAATATCAACAAAAACTTCAAACGTAATATTTTGGTTTTTGAGTATTTTCTCAGATGAACTAAAACAGGTATTTGAAGTATGAGGAATAAACACCAAATTGCAATATTTCAAAGATTTGTTCATTCAGCTCGGCACAGTATTTTTAGTCTGTCACTCTGGTACATGTAATACTGTTTTAGACCTTACACCTCACTAGCTAGAGATTAGCAAGATATTGGTTTTTTTCACACAATAGTTGTTGTAAGTCGTCCAAGTTTCTAGTTGTCTTCTTTGCTTTGTTTCGCAGAGCATTTGACTTGTAGATGTGTGAAACACTTCGTAACATTTCAGCTTGCTCAGCAGCTCTATCTGCATCAGCATTAAGTAACTGAACAGTTTCCTCAGATGTCTTAATTTTCTTTCTCAGACTGTCAGTCTACTCCTCAACTAGCTTCCTTTTGCCCGAATTTTTTTTCCGTTCTGCTTCCTGTTTTTTTGCGTCCAAATCTGCCTGGTATTTATGTCTAGCACCCTGGGCAGAATGTAACAGTTCTTTTGTTACTCGCACAGATTTTAATCCACCAACACTTTTGATGTGGTCCTTTATGGTTCTTCTCGCAATTAACCTACTCTCGGACATATTCTGCACACTAACCTCTTTATTAATAGAAAAGCCCTTTTCTACACTGGCCTTGCATTGTAAAACAAATTGTCAAGCCTGTGTTTCTCGTCATTTTTTCTGAACTCCTTGAATTCAGTGTTGTGCTTCATTTCTGACACAAATGTGCTGTACTCATGGACAATTCCATCACACTTTTCTACAGACACTCTATTGCAGTTATGAAGCACATTCAACACTTTTTTGAATTTCCTCACACAACAGTCTTCTCCTTTCTCACATATGAGTTTGGGATCTAGGCAGGACAGGTTTCCGACTATGTCATAGGAAAGTGGTGATTTTGAATTGAACTTGCTGACAATTGCACAAAGACACTCTTTGCACTCCATGCGAAACTCCAATATTTGACGATCACTAATTTTCTCCTTCTCACCGAGTTCTCCTATTTCAAGATCTGTCTGGAAACCAATATCAATATGCTTGAAGTTTTTCTGAATGTTTTCTGTGTAACATCAATCTGATCAAGTTTTTCTTGCGTTGATGCAGAATCCATCAGTTTACTTTTTAGGAATCTGCCCATGAGTGATCTCATAACTTCTTCCAAGTCACAAGCTAGAAATGGCAACATTGGTTTGTCTGTCTGGTATAATCGCAAAAACTTTTCGACACATTTTGCTACAGACATAATAAATGCAAGCTTTGCAATTATTAAAGTATCAGCACACATGGCCTTTACAGTGTCTAATGATTTAGTTCCTGGGTTTTTGTATTTCTTACTTCCCACGGACTTGATGTATATTTGGAAATAAGGAATTACTTCCATTGCACGTTCACAAATTTTCACATTTTCCACCCAACAATGTGCACAAAATGGAAGCGGATACACACTATTCGGGTTTATGATTTTGCACGAATTTTCATAGTCTTCCCTTCGTGCAGGAACATCATCTAGCAATCTGTGTAAGGTGTCAAGTTGGTGAGATATATCCCAATTGGTGGCAGACACTCCAGATTTGAATGCATTGTGTAGTGTATGAATACCACACGATCCTACATTTAAAAGTTTACAATTATACTCCAGTTCTATTTTATTTTGGAGTTTTTTGAAGGTCGACCAGTTAACGTTGGG
>JAULCA010117408.1:4890-15803 GCA_032360845.1 Crassadoma gigantea | reverse complement strand
CAGAAACATCAGGAGCATGGAAATTATAACGTGTTAAGTTCCAAAAAACTGAGTTGACAACATGTGTCATCCTTCAGTATATTTGTGCTGGGAACCAGGACTTTGAATAATTATTTAATAGTAAGAAATTAAATATAGGATTATACTTCTATTGTTTTAATTCAGTGTCAATTTATTCGTAAGTTAAGATATTTATATTTTATATCATACTTTTATCTGTTGGCTCCTTTAGAAATAAATATATATATATTTTTTAAGGTTTTTAATTAGTTCCATCTGAAGGTAAGACCAGCCTGACGCTATTAAATATTAATAGGCTGTCCTTGCTGTGCTCAAAGTTATGATTAATACACAAACAAATAATTAGTCCCAGTCGTACAATAACTCCGCTTTAATTGGTCTGACAGCTATATAATCAAACTACGGAACAAAAGCAAATTAAAACAAATGAAAAAAAAGCATCCCAGGAAAAAAAAAGTCATTCCGAAGTCAAAACTTCCCACAATAGAGTTCACACCCAAGTACACTGGTATGCCTCTGTGACAAGAAAATGTTTCCAATAAATATATCTAATAACATTTTATCAAAATAAAATCTAATCACTGGAATCATCCATCCCATTGAAAATTTTTCGAGTTTTGAAAGGAAATGAAATGGTGCCCGTCACACAAATTAAATGGACCTAGGGTATTGGTTTTTTTCATAACACATTGTCCTGTTACAGTTGTAGCGTTAGATAACAATCACACCTGTGTATGATCCCTTACCTGTCAAACACACAAAAAAAACTTACAGATTCCATGTTTAAACAATAACACTTTAAATAAAATAACAAAAATCAAAACATTTCGAGATTACGAAGTGGAGATTAGAACGGGAAGCTCAAGATTTGGAATTTAATTATCATTGTTCTCCCCGTGCTAAGCCGAGCCCTGGGTCTCCCAGACCACACACACGCCTGAAGAGGCAGTGCCATGTTATTTCATATTCATATACAATGATCAAATTTCTGATATTTCAGTCCGTTTCTAAACAATAATATGTGCCAGTGACATGTGGTGCTAGCGTTAACTGCCAGAGTAACAGGCCTACACAGGTTTCTGGGGAGGGGTGTCCGTCTTATCGCAGATTTAAACAACTTGATAAAAAACGTACCAACTCTACACAGTTTCCTGTTATAATTCAGTGAACAAAGGAAAGGAATATGATTGATAAAATATTTTGTGTGGGATGTGGATTTTATTTTTATCTTTTATGAAAAACTATCAATAAAGTCACGGTTGATTTCAAGATATGTCAGAAATATGATCTGCATCTATAAACAATTCTATGCCTTCTAAAGAATTAATGAGTAAACGTCCAGGAATATAATGTGAACGGATAATTTTAACATGATCTGATTGGAATGTTATGAATGTGGTCTTAATAATCTCATTATATTGAGCTGGGTTTGAGGTCCTGATGTGAACACTTCAATACAGAGACCTGGCCTACCTGACTGGAAAGTAAAATTTCATGGTGTATTACACTCTATAACTCCCCCCTATGTAATATGATCAGCGACATCTCACAAGTGGCATCTCTGTATTATATTAAAAATTGGCCCTCTGACCCCGGATCAAAACCAACTACATGTTCCCCCTCCCAGGAGAAATTCCTTCCCATCCAAATTAATGGGTCAATTTTAACAGAGAGAGTATTTGGCTATCACGACTTAAGATAATAGGCCTCAAAATAAATTTCTCATATCTTTTGGTCTTGTTTGCATATTAGGCGTTCAAATATACTCCAAGGAATTTGCATTCAGCCTTTGAACTTTATTAGAAGGAATATTAAATTCAAAAACCTTTTCACTAAAAGTGTATTATGTGTTTGGTTCAAACCGGCTACCGGTACAATTGTATCATAACAAATAATTCCTTGATAATGACGAGGACTCGTGGAGTAAATATTAATTGTGTTTATCCTACGACATCTGTTGGCTTATCTCGAAGATTGAACTCAGACATCAAGTCCTGAAATAAAATCCAAATATTGACCTAAAGATATTTGAAAATTGAGATAATTCAAACTGAGCAAGGTGAAAAACAAGTCTCTGTATGTTTGATATATATGTCTTTTGAAGTGCTTCGTAACACAAATTACAAGTGCCAAACGTTCCACCAGGGGGCAGCACTTGAGCCATCCTAGGATGGTACAAGATATTATTTCTTAACATGTTACATTAAGTAAAGATATTTCTTATGTAAAAAATTCTTTGATGCTTTTTCTTTTCGAAACAAGAAAGTAATTCATTTTTTCACTCCTATTTCTAAGTAAATAATGCAGATAATTTATAGAATCATTTTTGCTGCAAAAAAAAATAGAAAAGACCATAAGAGGGTTGACAATAACTAGAGAATCTATTTTTATATGTACTTTTATTACATAAGCCTATCATGGATCAATGTTCGGTAGCTTTGCTAGGACCACAGTGAGACATGAGAAGACATTTAAGAATAGCTACAGGGTATAGGGGACAGCTATAGGGAATATATACTCTTACAGGTCTCATTTTATACAGGTATCTAAATATTTAATTAACTAAATTACTAACTTGAGAAATGTATAATTATAAATCAAACAGTTTTCTGGCATGTCTCAACAACACTTGTGTGTCCCTAGGGGCATTCCTCAGTTCCTGTGTGTCAAGTCATTTTCTTTACATAATTATAGAAAGTTTTCTAACAAATAAAAATGGAGACCCCACTCTTTGAGACTGCCATGCAACCTTAATGGACAATGAAACCAGTCATGCAAGTATATAATTGAATCCCAATATTACCCAATCAAATTGACTCAAAGGAATTATCAACCACCTGTTACAATCACCAATCAAATAGGACTTAGCAAAACTCTTATCCAATGAATTTCATTGTTGTAAATACTGAGAGTAACTGTCCAATCACCAATCATCATTTTATCTTTGTTTCAAACAATTTTTTTTTACAGATCAAAGATAAAACTTAAGACTTCATTTTATCTATTTTCATATATACACATGTTGGAAATTAAATGAAAAATATTACACAATATTAAAAGAGATTTTTAATTTTTCTCTCTACCAGGTAATTAAATAAACACGGGATCAAATAAAATGAGAGATTCTATCAAATATCTGAAACATCAGATTTAGAATGTCTGAAACAATAACATTTCCACAACTATAATACTGTCATCTGGGATCTTGTGATCAGCTCTTTGCATTCTAATATACTAGCAACATAAGTGGATTACTTGATTTCCACATCTAGCATTAAAAAATAAAACACCAGAAGCAATTCAATTTCAAACCAGTTTTCACACATGTATGACAATTTATAGTCTTTTGTAACCTTTTATAATTCTGACATTCAAATACCCAGCGATATAAAATCTTATCATGTTGTTTTTTCAATATTGGGACTAAAGTTGAATGTCGCTGGACCTCTTTGTATCCACAG
This sequence comes from Crassadoma gigantea, assembly GCA_032360845.1. Taxonomy (NCBI): domain Eukaryota; kingdom Metazoa; phylum Mollusca; class Bivalvia; order Pectinida; family Pectinidae; genus Crassadoma; species Crassadoma gigantea. Next base: position 12,321 of record JAULCA010117408.1, on the reverse strand, counting down.
AGACTGGTCAATCATTTATCATAATGTAAACTACCCTTGATCGAAGCCAGACCAGAGTCATCAAGCAACAGAGGTTATTTAGAAATATGAAATGTCGGCCTTTCTCTCTAGTTATAATCTCCAATGGGTTGCTATCGAGCAGATAAGTACACCGAAGCATATCTCTATGTTCGACATTCAAATGTTATTTTTCTGTTCCTGATAATTTATGATATTCCTGTGATAAGCACACCTCGGTAAAAGTCGTTTGCTGTAGAGGGAGCTTTATGTTTTTGTGATTGATCGCCAATGCCGAGTGTTACGGATATATATCATTTGGGTTCCAATAATACATATCGCCACAACTCTTCTCGATTAATCTTTAAAGTTTAAACTGAACAATGGTAGAATTGCCATAAGTATGTCAGAGAAGTAAGCCCCTAGTCTGTGACATCACCCTCCATCTCACATTATCAGTACAGTCTTTTGTGGAATAGCGACAGCGAAATACATACAGTCCAAACCCACCGCCAACACCAATTTTTTAATCCCAGCAACCAAATAATTTTGGCTTAATCCAAAATTATACTGCTTTAAAATTTCAATAGATGAATTATATAAAGGAATTTAAAGAGTGAAATTGTTGTAATAAATGTATATATTTCTTATTTAACTATCATTTAGATATAGAAAGCAGTTCTGCAGAGTTTGAATCTAATCCCACAGCTTTGGTTGTCTTTTTTTTAAAAGAATTCAATAATGCTGTTCAATAAAAGATGTTTAAAGATCTAGGATTTGATGAAAAAATGGGAGTGCCACAATCATGGAATATATGCCCTTTGGTTATGAGTCATGTTTCTGTATGGTGTTTGGATATTCTGGTTTACAACAAAACATGATTACATAATTCCAGATAAATAGTTTTATACAGGTAGATATGTAAGTCATAGCAATAACAAGTGGGACTGGTTTTTATACCTGTCCATTTATATTACCTACACTATACATTAAAACCATATACCTGTTTACCTAGGCCCAACTCTTGTGTACCTCCATAATTACAATGGTATTTTCACCCTGAGAACTTTCTCTTATGTAACCATGACAATGGCAATGTTGTGAGGGTTGATTTAGGACCATCTACACAGGAAATGGGCCACAATTCCTTTATCCTGGACACAATACAATTCTCTGACCATTATAACCCAAATATCCCATGTCCAATTTAATGACCAATTTCATATAAAAGTGATATTGGATTGAGCCCCTATGGTGAATCTCATTCTCATGTCATACCTCCTCGCTAATTCTCCTGGTGAAAGGAATCTGACCACCAGGGCCCATTCAATGCCATCCTTGACCATTTGCTTATTTGGTCATGGTCATTTGCCTACAATTGAAGTCCTGCTAAGTAGTATTTTATGGCTATGCGACCCCTAACCTGTAATTGGGTTAGACTTAAGTATGAAAACTACTGCTAACAACACAGATATTTAACAGCCAAAGTTGTAACAACTAATGACAGTGTTTTACAGAGAAGCAATTTCAAGAAAGCTATTCAATTGTAGTATATGAAAATTAATACTTTTCAAACGAGCAAAAGAAAAGATCAAGTAGGTTTGAAGCTATGTTGTAATTTCATAAACATTTGTTAAAGTTTTTTCTAATTGCAGCCTTCTAATTAGATTTGAATATGGTTTGACAGAAATTACTGTTGTTTTGGTAATAAATTCCTCAGCTAGTACGATAATGAAATTACAAAACACAAACTCCCTTCAGTAAATGATCTTACATATTATGAAAGTCACATGTTTTTTGGTGTTAAAACAGTTTCTTTTGACACAAATTTAGCCTTGAAAATTACTATATCTCGAACCCGGGCAATACATACTAATATCACCCAAACATATTCCTGTCACTTTTAAGACTTCTGAAATTGAAGCCATATAAATACATAACCTAATTTTTTCATTTAATTTTTTTTTACTTGGTCTCATTCCAGGATGTTTGTTATAGTGTTAGGTTTCGTACAATATAATTTATTACTTTTTCGGAACTTTGTGACTTTTTTTTATTTGTTCCCATTTTAAGTCTCCCAGCCTCCTAACTTTCCTTCTCCTGGCCCCTTTTCGTAAACCCCACACAAATAAATACCCGTCTTTTCCGACTGCCGTCCCATCCTTATATATACGCCTTCTACCCCTTTCCAAACACCAAACATATACAGCCCCTCCAAAATTAATAAGTGCTTATAGTAACCTTTATAGTTTATTTCTACCCCTTTCTAAATCCCTATAATAATTTTGCCTAAGTGTGGCTCCCTCACAAATATTATTCCCCCTTCAAGTATCTCCTCCATGTTGAAGTTTCTTCTCCTTTTCTTATAGCCATACCCATCTATGATGTAACAGGTTTTACCCAGCTGACCAATATAATATTTGAGCCATAATTGTTTCATTCTAAGGGATCATCTTGTTATTCCACTTGAATGCACAAGTATAAAACGGAATGACCACATGAATAGCCAGCGGGTCTATTTTCATCCCAGGCACTCATTATTACCCGAGTAACGAGTACCTGGTAACAACACAACGAGGTGACCCACCAGGTAGAAATTCCCACACACCTATACTTACATTTCCATAACTACTTATCTGTACACAAGTTTATGGACACATAACCAGATCTATGGAAATACCAGAAATGAAAAGAAAATAACTGAATCCTTGAGAAATTTCTTGACCGTTCACTGTCCAGGTGACCTGCAGGCCAGTTTTGGACATGAGAAAAAAAAATTCAAACTCGGGAAGGATTCTCACAGAATTTTGTACATTCTTGATGAATTAAAATATTTAAAGTTTTATAAACAGGGATTTATCACTAAAACTGTTTTGGGAAATTCTGTTAAGTTTGAACTTGTATTCTTGACCCGTTTCTACCTTTAATTAACAGATATGCTAATGAGCTTTATTACAATAATCTAACGCATGATTTTTTGGGGAACAATTTAAAAACCTAATCAATAGATTGTCGGTTGGATGGCGGTAGTATTTAGGACAGGGGAAACAATAACTGTTTGTTTGTGTACTGAAATTGCACCTGCAATTTTAAACAGATATAATTAAGATTAAGATAAGACATGGAAAGATTGTGACAAGGTCAGATATATAACGATATCCGAACAACATTCATCAATATCTTTTATACCAATCGATTATTGAGAAAAATTTAAATGTAAAATCCGACTTAGTTCGCCGAATAGTTATATAGGTGGTCGATATTGTTTCCAAAGACAGATTATGATATTTTTTCCTTTGATATTATATAGGTGTCGTCGGTGTAAAACTCAATGGGTCTACAAGTACCCGAGGCAAGATCTGGTTGTCCTCAAGGTCATAAATACCAAAAGGTCCCTGTCTGCTTGTTGGGACCCCTTTCTGTAGAGATTGGTACAAATACTACCTGATCAGTCCCAGTAATTCTATCCGGCCACCAAAGTTTTTAAATCTATTTGCACTGGAGTACAAAAGAAATTTGACAAGTTTTTTGTAACTGAACTTCATAATTACGCATTTGAAGACACAAACAGGTACCTTTGTCATATACATCACTTTCCTTTCGGCAAAATATAAAAGTTAAAACGACTAAAAAGAACCGAGGATATCAATAACTGTATCTTTTTTGTGTGTTTGTACCACATTTGAGAGTTTTTTAAATTCCCACACCAATCCATTGTCATGATCACGCCCTGTACAAATATATTTATATTTAGTCTGGATAATGGATCACGTTGATTGACCCTCGGCCAACCAACAAGTTATTTCATTTTCTAAAATATCAATAATAAGCGGTATAAATCAGAAGGCAGTCATTACAGTTACCGGGATACGAGACAAGAGGCTCGGGTTAGGAAAGAAACTTCGGACTTGTCCTGGTATTTACATAAATTATGTTACATATCTTGCCAAGTATAATTTAGAACTTCCCGGTTCTTTTTAAATATGAATTTAATACAGCTATAAATTACTCGTTCACGATATCTGTGTGTAATACTTTTACTACTTTATAATTTGCTAGGCAACTATCTGTTTTTAAACTTGAGTCAACACTAAACTTATCAGTACATGTGTAAGCTGAACATTTTCTTATAAATTTTTTTTTCTCTTTCTTGGTAGAAGTTAGCAGGCCGTTATCACAAGATAATATACAAGTTTGTCTGTTGATTAATCACACAGGAACAAGGATGAAAGTAAATAGGTTGTGTGTGTCATCCTCCCAATATAATGTCAATACCTAGGGGACAGTGAAGGAATTTTCGTGTTTGAATATTACCGACATATCCCTGCATCTTTGAGGTGGGAGATGTAACGTTGACCAAATGCGATCATTTGTATCCATTACCAGTTAGTGTAATACCACAAAAGCTAAGATATTTGGCTAGACTATCCTCTGCTAATGGGAAAAGCTGGAGAAACAAAGCAAAACTTCAAATCATAAAGTTTTATCATAACTAAGGATGAAAATTCAACTGATAATGGAGAGCAAACATTGACTGGCTAAACATTCACCATACTTTCACCTTCAACTTCCTCGAGACAGTAATATGTGTTTACAATATATCTCACAGATTAAAGATACATTTAAGGGATGCTTTGATATTTCATTTTAAGCTCGAGATAAAGGTCACATAAATGACCCCTAGGTTGTCTGCGGATACCACGAAGCAAACATTTCACTTTGGACCTGGACAGCAAAATTATCCCAAAAAGGAATTTATTTATAGAGAAATATAAACAAGATGTATTCTACTGTAAAATTATGTGGGTTAATTGAAATGAGTAAAATAACACTTAGAAAATTATAAGATCAGAACATTCCTTTTCTTCAAAATTTGGCACCGTCTCCAACCATCAAAGGGGAGATAACCATATACCATTGTTACTAAGATCAATATCACTAAAGTCTGTTGTTACAAGAGTATGTCACCTATATTTTCTCCAAAAAATAAATATCAAATATTATGAAAGAAGAGAAAATTTTCACACATAAATTCATAAGGTTAACATCAAAAATATTAAACTTTTTCAAAGTTCTGAATAAAACTTCGATACAATATCTCATCAGTTTTTATGCAACTTGATTAAAAGTACAAGACAAAAAATTGTTTTTGAAACAATGAAAAGCTTACCAATTGTTCTGGTTTAAGCAGTTTGAATGAAACAACTGTAACACTTCAACTATTCTATAAGCTAAACACCCCACAATTTAACCCTGTATTGAGTTTCTGATGACTATCACTTTATGTGTTCTCTTCTGAGGGGAACTAAAATGAACTTAAAAGCAATGCCGAAACTGATTTTAACAAAACAAAACTTCCGAAAAATGTTTACAGATAAAATCATTTCTCACTAAAATTTGGACACAAGAAACAAGCTGTGTTTTTTCCCTCCCATGCCGCTATTTTAAGGTAAACATGTATCACAACCAACTCATCCAAGATATGTCAGTTTTAACGGCCTTTCCTGCTAAATAGACTGTCAAAATTTTTCAAAATTCCATCTCCAGAACAGCTGCTGTAGCTTTGGGCCCCCAGTCTGAGATGTCATTGCTTACAATCTATCTTTCCATATCACACTTGTTCATCTTCGGAGCGGTTATCTGTAGCCAGCCATCAATGCCCGACTCCTTTCAACCCAATACATTTTCTCTTCCTCTAACTAAACCATCTAACTGTTCATCTGGGTAGGAATTGATGACCGACAAAACAAATTCAAGATTCTTAAATCAATTTCTGAGATTGAAAACCTCTCCTGTGCCGTTATTTAAAACCACTGATAAATGATCTTTTAAAAGCAAACACTGGGTTTGTACACAAGGAAATATATATAAATCCTCTTGGTCTTCTTTTGGGGGTAGAAAAGAATAAAAATTTTGACATTTGTGAAAAATGAAATTGATATCCATCATCAATTTCAACAAAAGCTCTTATTGAAATGCATTGGAACATTTTAAGGAAAGTTTCTTCTACAAATAACATTATTTCAACTCCCCTTTGAGCATCCTTACCAACATACATTTTAGTGGGGACAAAATTAATGGCTGTATCTAAGAAACTATCTTGAAACAGAAAAATATATTTCTCAATACCAATAAAACTGACAGTTTGAAAGAAAATTTACATTTGTTAAAATAAAGTTTGATAATTTAAATCCACTGTTTTAAAGTTTAAAAGACTTAAGCTGTCAGTACAGCTTAATTTTATGGGAAGTTTTAGAAGATAAAAAAGGATATGGAAAAAAATAGGTGTAACAATTTAGATACATTTGTCTATTGAGACCATAGACATTGAGTTTTTCTAACTGCATGTTTTATAACAAACCTTTCTTTTAAAGCTCATTCCATTTTAATTCTTTAGGCCATTTTACACAAACTTGTTTACACCCCTAGATAGTCCAGCAACACTCCTAGACCCTCGGCTATATCTCACCTTCCCTTTCAATGGAACATGTTCCTTTGTAATTGACTTATCTGGCTACTTGATTACAGGTAAGATTTACAGGTAAATCCTTTATAACTCATTGACAAAATATCTACAATAATTTATCATTAGGGATATTGACTATCAAATTTGAAATATGTATAGCAAATGAATAACATTTTCATACAAATCTATCCAGTTAGCAACCCAGATCGCTGGTATCCATGCTAGATTTCTTTTCCTAACATCTCTTTGTTAAGAACCAGTCTTAAAGGTATTATCAGTTTTAGTATTGTGTATTATTTATCAAATATCTTCAAGATTTTGTATAGAAATTTAAAGATTGATAGGAAAAGGAATGGTGATTTCTTATGAGTTACTCATGTCAGCCTGTTTGAACAAGGAATATTACTAATACTTTTTACCGAAGCTGTGACATGTTTGACTCGACTCGAGTACGACTTGGAGACGAATTGGAATCTGCCACTAGGATAAAGATCAGTAGGATCGGAGTATTTATTGGTACAAAGCACGCCTGCAGATTATTTTCTCATGTTGGGTATGTGGTGTATTGATAAAACAAATACATAACCACACAAGAGGAAATAATTTAAACCTCCCTATACAGCAATCTATGAACACCCAATATCAAAACTCCCAATAAAAGATAACATTTCTATTGTGTGACTTGTAAGCTTTTATACCTATCAAAAGTTATTTTTAAATTTTAAGTTTAAAACTAATATAAAAGATACAATTTAGAATTTTTAGAACTAGTATAAATTGATTTAAGCAAATATATATCCATTAAAAAATGTATAAATATTAACTAATACTTGAACATTAAACTCAATGAAATAATTTTAAAAAATACCACATACCTGTGTGATTTAGGTTTATATCTTAAACACTTTCCAATGTATCTTAAGTGGATTTATCTTGAACCAAAATATCCTAAAATATAATCCAGCGTG
>JAULCA010117297.1:0-13739 GCA_032360845.1 Crassadoma gigantea | reverse complement strand
GTGCATGCATACCTGCTGATGCTAGTGTGTATATACGTGCATATTTATGCATGTACGTATGTACGCAGGTATGAGTTGAGTATTTGCGTATATTTGTATGTGTATGTATATGTGTGTATAAATGTTGTTTTTTATGTTATAAAAACGTCTGGATGTGTGAGCCTTGTGTGAAATGTGGTAGCATGTTCTTGTTCTGTAGATGCCGAATATCTTATGTACAAATGTTTTATTTCCGAATTAAATTTTTGAATGTTATATCGATGAAAATTATTTGAAATAAGATAAAATTATCATCGAGAAAATTGAATGAGAGCCCTTCTGTGTGGGGACACCATATTGTTTAGGGGACTGACTCCAGGGCTCCCCGACCCTGGCTATCTTATTAAATCATTTATATATATCTGTATATACATAATAGTATATTATATATATAATTATTGGTCGGGGAATTTAAATATTTGAAAAAAAAAAAAAAATTATAATAGTAATATATCTAATATTTTTCTTTTACGTTAAATATCACAGGGACAGTGACTACGATAGCGTGATGCATCTGGTAGAGCACGCTTACCACCATGTCGATACCTCGCAGCCCATAGGCGACTGTAAGTCACAACAAATAACTTTTTTCAAATCGTCAAATGCTGATGTAAAAAAACACATGCAACACATTGTCGACCTGATTGATACATTTCGTTGTTTTAAATGTCTTATTTGATAGAAATATTTTTGCATCCTCAGATAGCGTCCATACTCTTGGAAAGAAGGACATAAGGTATGTATGATTTTGTCATAGTCATCAAATTTGATTTTGATGAAGATACTACAAATGTATGGCTATCTTACGGAAGGTGTACAATGTACTTTCAATGAGTCTTCTCGTTTTTTGTGATAAGAACTCATCCGTAAACCTTGTAACCATCAACGCGGGCGGATACATACTCATTGTTGTGTGTCCCAAACTCTCGTACTGTAATCTATGTAAACTTGTGCTTTTGGAGGGTTTCCGCTACGTTGTGGAATATCTTATCATCTGCTATTCAAAGTCAAATACCTTGGCCAAATTAAAGAAGAACATAAATACAACTCTTCACGTCTGCAATTTCGACTCTTCGCAGAGATGTCATATACATACATCTTAACCTATTCATTTATATGCTCATTAAGATGGTTAGTTATCTTCTTGCTTGATGTACAATGGTGATTGTAATTATTATTGGTTTTTATAAGTACTATACTGTACTATTGTTTATAACTAATACTATACTACATGTATTATCAATATGTCGTAAGTCGCCTAAGAGTAATTTAACAAATTCTATAGAGCGCTTTATAAATATTTTATATTATTATTATTAAAATTTCAGTGACTTGCTACAGTCATTAAAGGATTCCATCGCCAATGTTGGCACTGTCCTTCATCAGACCTTTGGTGGTATCCCTGAGCATGGTTCAGAGCTTCTTTCATCTGTTGTTCAGACAGGACTCCAGCCGGTTGCCGGACTCCTAAACAGTACGTGCTATTTGGTTTGTTTGTTTGTGTTTGGTTTTGTTTCGTTTTAATTTTGTTTTGTTTTACGTCCTATTAACAGCTATGGGAATTTAAGGACGTGCCAGGTTTTGTTGGTGGAGGAAAGCCGGAGTTCCCGGAGAAAAACCATCGACCAACGGCCAGTACCCGACGACTGCCCCACGTAGGTCTCGAACCCGCGACCAAGCGGTGGAGGGCTAGTGGTAGCAGAATGTCAGACGCCGGTGCTATTTACCAGATAGGATAATTGTAATCTTTTTTTAGACAAAGAAACTGATGAACGGCTCAACCTAACCCTGATGATCTCACAGTGAACACGACAGTGCTCTTAAAAATGCTTACCATTTATGTCAATCCAGGCTTCCGGCTTTGCTTTTTCTTAACTGTACATTTATAGAAAACCACTATTAAATGTCATTTATATACAAAAACTAGTAATCTGTTTCTTCTATTCTGTACATTAGTATATTTGCTTTATAGAATATATTTTCAGGTAATTTGCTTCTGACGTTTTTAATGAACCATTACAATAACGTCAATTATACCATTACAGACGTTCTGCAAGGACTTCAGCACTCTGATATGGTTGACGTACAAAAACGTGGGGCAAAGTAAGTTCATATTTATTTTTTTCTCATACTGAGGATGACGCTTTCAGATTGATAGTGTTTCTTGTTGATATTATCTCCCTTCTGACTGACCTTTTTTCGTTTTCATATAAGATAGATTTATTGATGAGTTGATGAGAACTGAGAGACCTAACTATCCTTCAATGTCACGTTTAGATATTCTTGTATCGACAATGGACTGTCTATGAATAACACAATCATTACTCACCGCATCGATCATATAGCCATGGTACACCCTCTTCGGTTTGAAATCAATCACTGCAGACTCCTTTACTTCAGGTCATAAGTAATGGCGCTTGCTTTTTTCGCAATAAACAGGTAATTGGAAAGAAAACTGAGTGACGCATTGTTCAATAATTTTATTTCCTTTGCAGTTATCATAAATATCAAATAAAGTGATCAAACGTATGTTATAACTTTTGCGTCAGTGCTGATATAAGGGGATTTAATTTTGAAATCTAACGATTACGTGGCTATCTAGTGTGTCAATCAGTCATAGGTTCTTTTCTTTTTGCATTCCATTTGCACTATCATTAGTTAATTCAAATCTTAACCGGATTTGTCCTTTTACCCCTTTCTATGGTGGTTTTGTTTTATTTTGTTTAACGTCCTATTAACAGCTTAGGTCATTTATGGACGTGCATCCATGTGTGTTGTGTAAACATGCATCTCTGTATGAGACAAGGTATGTTGATTTTGTGATAGCGCGGATCTGATGCCGACTTTAAAGTGCTATCTCACTAAAATACTAAGAAAAAGGCATCCAGCACAGCATCCCTCCCGGTCACATTATACTGTCAACGGACGGGCCATTTATTGTCATTACACTTAATGCTGAACGTTAAGCAAGGACTAACAACTTCCATTTTATGGACTTTGATATGTCTCAGCCTGAGGACAAAACCCATTGCCTTCCTCACCTGGACAAAAGTTCAACATTTAAACTAAAACTGAGTCATTGTCAAGAAAAGCATTAGGAAAGAAAAGGCAGTTTGAAGTAGAAGGAATTGAAAAGATCCCATCTATTGCAATTGCAGCATATTTATTTTGGTAGCTTTCGTCTTCCCATGTAGAGGGCACGAAAGCAACTACCCATTTCCTCAGGGGGTTCCCACATTAGTCGGCTCTTACGATACATGCAATGGGTAACAGCAGGTGTATTGTTTCTCGATCCCCGACATGCAGGGGTGCATTTCTACAACGTTACTAGAATATACGATAAATACAACATACGGCTTGTGTTTTAAAATACAAACGCTTGTGCTGGCTTTCCTGTTGTTTGTTTTGGTCAAATAGAACTTTAACACTTGGCCCAAATAATGTAACATTTATGATACGACTAAACGTTCATAAAATAATCTCCGGTGAACTTTATCAGAAAGCCAGCATCTCGAGAAACTATTACTTGCAAATTATCTAATATTGAATTGATGCCATTGTGAAATGAAATAAAAATATTGCCTGTACTTCAGAGAATTTTTCGCAAACATGGGAAACCAGTTGTCCGCGACTTTCGCAAGCCTAGGTCACGCCTTCCAGACCACGTTTCAAGGACTAGCACAATCAGCCGCTCAGCACGGAGCAGACCTCTTTACACAGGCTCTACAGGGTGGGGCACAAGTTGTTGCTTCCGGAGCAAGCAGTAAGTTTTATATCTCAAAAACGTTTCGTTTAGTTTTTTAATGTTTTAATCCTTGCAACAGTTAAGGTCATTTGATGAATTTCGATCACGATGATGGGTTAAAGACTTTAATGTGATTGCATGTTGGGAATGCAACATCTGGACATGTACTTTTTTCATACTGCATGTATTTTTAATGCCCAAGCAACATCAACGAATGAAGATGAAAACAAAGGATGACGTCACCTGAGATTTTGTTTTTATTGAATGCAATGTCCTTGCAATACTTTGTTCATATTAATACAGGAGCCTAGGGTTACTTATTCTGCAGAATGGCACATGTAAGTCGTCTTTCACGACATGCATTGGGAAAATGCGGGTGTATTCTTTCCCTAATTCTGCGCAGGGTCTCCAAATAAATGGAGTAGATTGTGTTAGATGAAGACAATCGATCGATTTTGGTTGAATATGTTATAAGCAGAATATATTGAAAACTGCTTTAGAGGTTGAGGCACATGTAGTGTTGCTTTCGTTAACATATGTGGTTTGGTTTATAATAATTACACGCCCTTTGAATAGCTTAGCTCTTTAACGACCTGACTCCATCTATGCAAAATGAACATAATACACGCATGTGGTTGCACATTTTATGTGTATGTGTGCAGACAGCGCATAGTTATATATTCGCTCCTTGCAAAAACGCAAATTTGATGTTGGCTTCCTTACTGAAATACCATGCTGAAAGCACCAATCATAATGTTCCATCCGGTCACTTTATTATGACAACGTGTTGCCTTTTGTTTCTATTTCCGCAAGTGCAAACCGTTTATCAGGAACTCACAAATACCATTTGACGGACTTATACTATGAGGTAGAACCCGCTTCGTCATATTTGTTTAGGGTTTAACGTCATGGCAACATTCAATATCATAAAAAGGCTGGTGCATTGTGAAATGCGACCAAAAAGGACGAAAAGGAAACGGAAAATCGTCAACCGCAAACAATTTTGTTTTTAGACATGATACATTTATATATTTTTGGACATATCAAAGAAATGTAAAACATTGTTTCATTACTGTTACATTGTACAATTTTGTCCCGCATTTGCTGAAAATCCAAGCATTAGATCAAGCAATGTTTGACAGTAAATGGTCAGAACATCAAGCGAAAGATTACCCGCTTCCAAAACAAATCACTCTATAGTGCTATTGTGATCGCTGGTATATAAGCTTCCTCGTACCTCTGCCAAAAACTGAAACTTATCCCTGGTATTTTTTTTAGTGTCACTATTAATGAGATAAATCATTAACAATATAAATGTTCTGGTTGTAAAAGAAAAAAAATCCCCATGCTTTCGACTGATTTACTACCGCTCTAACCGATTGTGTAATCTTGTCAACTGAAATGCCCTGACTCGACTACATGTATGTTATTATATCCAAACTAAAATTAAGGGGATGTTTCTGTATATAGGAAAAATATTGGTGAAACGGGTTAGGGATCCTTAAGTGGCTCATCCTGTAGGAAACTCCTTATTGTGCCAATCGTGATTAAGGAAACGCTTACATTGGTCTTATACTGACATTATTGTTTGGAGATCCTGATATGTTCTTGAAACTTCTGTTGTTAATCGACTCATATCTTTCTATGTAAGATATACATATATACATTACTAAAGCATATCTTTTTCTAACCCTTCAAGCATTTGCTGACAATCTTCAACAAGAACCTGCTCAGAAGAGGAACGTCCAGTAAGTTTATTTTGAAATATTGATGAGTTTTATTTTTGATTTGAAGAAACTGAACAAAACATCGAAAGAGAACTGCCAAGGTAACCAAATGACTTACTTTATGTACAATGTTAACGTTTTTATTTTTATATACAATATACAAGCATAGCCAAACTACTGACAACGATCTTTTATTTTCGTTTATGCTGTTGAACAGCAAATATTAACTCGGGATTGTCTTTTATGAAAAAACAACGACCAATTATTAATAAAACAAGATTTATGTGTAAATGTGAACCATTTTACTTCAGTGACGCTCTATCTAACCTCGGACAACAATTGTCGACGACTTTCACAACACTTGGTCACCTCTTGCAGAACACGTTTCAGGGACTGACGCAAACAGCCACTCAGCAGGGAGCAAGTCTACTTGCCCAGGCTCTACAAGGTGGTAAGTCTTATTTTATTCCATACCCAGCCTTATAAATTGATAAGAATTATGATCTTTCTATTCTTGTAAACGCAGCGGTAAAGCAGTTAGTTTAAACAAATTTCAAGAGTAGTAATAACTATTCAACTTAGCATTTTCCTTGTGGGCTACAGACCTAACCATTCCATGTTATATGTAGGTACAATCGGGGTAAAATTGTCTTTTCCTCAACGTTGAATAAAATGACATTGTAAAACAACAGACAGGAATACGGGAAGCAAAATAAAACCACCTTTGATTCGTAATTGTACGTCCACTGTTTGTCCAGGCAATAATTTCTGACTCACTTTAGATAAGTTAAAGACATTTCAGGGATATTTGGAAGACCACAAGGCGGTGTGTCACATACCATTACTGGATTTAAATTCCAAATGTCAAAGTCAGGTAGAATTCATTGACCGGGAAATAATTTCCGAGTCGTTGATGATATTTTATGTTGATATTTCATAAAACTTTGTCGGCTATTTTACCCTCCGAAGACTGGAGTTTCATGAAAAGAAAAAGACAAATATCTTACTTTTCCATTATCAATTCCTATCAGTATAACTACTATAACTGTGAAATGGACAAAAAATAAACTACTTTGAAATTTGGAACACTTGAGTTATGAACTTGCGGACAGTCTAGATACATATACAATTTCAGATCATCATAAACAATATTGTAGATGCGGCATTGACTTCAAACGAATAGCATTGACTTAAAACAAAGTTCTTGAAACTGATGTTTGAAACACTGGGATGGTATTTTATGACATTTTTTGAAAACTGAAGTCAGACCGATGCAGACGTACCAATGTTGATACTTCAGATTCAGGGTTCACTAGTTGTGCGAGAAGGTTAATATCCACTGCAGAGGTCGTGTAACTGTTGCGCACTCAATATTCTTAACAGTATGCATGCGGATAGATCGTTACGTAGTCCACATATATATGCTTCAAATATAGAAAGAAACTTTAGAAAAAGAAATTCATTTATTTAAAACAAAACATCCATTTCAGCAACCGTGCAAACCGCTGAAGAGAGAAGAAATGCTGGGTGAGTGTTACAAATGGTAAAAGAAGGAAAACAATGTTTTGATATTTTTGTCAAAGCAATGAAAAACATGTTCGTAATTTTTCGTTTCCTGCAATAGCTGCAACCGATTTACTTCGAACGTGGTAACAAAGTTAAATGTCTTAAGAGCTCGGCTGAGATTGATTATCACTTTCAGTGGACTGTAATTGGCGGAGGAATGGCCTCTTGAATAACGAAAAAACGTCATTATCTGCCGTTTCCGTGCAATAACTGCAACAATTGTTAACCGATTTTCTTCAAATTTAGTAACAAGGGTTAAACGCATTAAAGCCTCGGCCAAGTTTGATGACCACTAAACTTTATTTGGTGGATTTATGGCCCCGTGCAATAACTTCAACAAATGTTTACTGTTTTTCTTCAAACTTCGTATCAAGGTTAAATACCTTAAGCGCTCGGGAAAGTATAATGACCAATGTCAGCGGCCTTTCTTTAGCGGAGTTTTGACCCGTTGAATGACAACAAAATTTCTTATCTGCCGTTTCGGTTCATTATCCCTCGCAAATGTTAACCGACTGTCTTCAAACTAGGTAACAGGGTTAAACGCATTCAGAGCTCGTCTAAGTTTGACAAATATGAAATAAGACTTTTTTCTTCTAGTTTCAAGCTTTACATTATGTCTCAAAAGTACAATACTCATATGTTTAAATCTAACCTTAATGACCTGCAAGCGAGGGATATAAAATTTGCTTGTTGAGATGGAAATCGTTGTGACACAAGAAAATAAAACTTCTTCTTGACTGATTATTTTATTTACGACTGACTTTATATCATATCTTCACATCAAGTGGTGTTTTGTTTTTTATTCTTTTACGGTCGATCGTTAATTTAGGTATTTAGGGTCAAACAACAATAATAAAGACACTTACAAAAAGGAATACATCAAACTGAAGATAAAACGTTAAGAAATGTTGAAAGAAATCTCAATAACAAACAAATCTTTTTTTAAACATGAAATAAAAATTTCTACATTTAAATAATTGCCTATGAATAGACTGTTACGCTCATTAGTTTCCACATGTTAAATAAAATGATGAATAAGATGCTTTACAAAAATATTGTTATATTATATGTTGCCAAACGTTATATGTAGTTACCCTCTAAGATATGTGTTTAATATAAACAATTTATATACATTTTTGTCGAAATTAACACTTACGGTTAAATTACATATTGCAACACCTTTAATATGTTCATATTTAAATGATATCATAATAAATCACAATATGATCGTTACTAAGACTGTTAATCAAACGTTCTAAACGGATGAATTCTAAATTAAAACATGTATCTAAAACATTATTATTAATTTGTTAATGGTCAGCATTTGACAGTTAACAGTTTAAACACAGGAGAGAATTACGGCAGGTATAGCCATCTTTGATTTCGTTATATTTTCAGATTCATGGGAAATTTTCCATCATGTTTGAAGAAAAAATGTCCAATAAAATACACTGTAAACATTCGAGCCAAACGGGATTTTAAGCGGCTCTCTTTGAATATTTAATTCGTTAAGGCGTTAACTTTTTTTGGACAGTCAACTACAACAGTGATTTAATTTGCGTCCATTATTTCTACAAAAAACTATGTTCAGGCAAACAAGCAGACTTGCATGTTACATCATGATTGTATAGCAAATTTCAGTGGTGAGGTTTTTTGTCTTTCAGTGATCTCCTAGAAGAGTTGCAACATCAGCTCACTCATCTCGGTGACCTCCTCAATCCCTTCCTCCACCCTGGTACACTACGTAAGTGGTATTTCTCTGTCACATCTTACAGGTTGGTTATTTTATTTGTTTTTTTTAACGAAAATTGAACATGTCGTTTTCCATGGACAAATAATGCAGACACAGTTTGGATCTGACATGACAACCGTGAACTTGATGACAATCCTAATCCTCAATTTCCGATCGTCGTGTAAATAATCAGTAGTTGTAACATTGACTTCAGAGATTTATTTTTGGATATTAAAACGGGTTACAGCAATTGACTTCATAATTTCTGAAGGGAAAGTTCATGAAATTTGATTGATAACTGCAAAGTGAGGAACATTTGAACATGCCAATGTTGACAGACGGACAGAATGGTGCCGATAAATGTTCCGTCAATGTACGCTCAACAGCAGTTCGTTGAAGAACATTTCCACTGTAGAGGACAGGCGAGGCTCTGCGTACTAACCATTGACAATACCTATTGAAGTCTATCAAATAAAACATTATTATGTCTTGTGTGTAAATATGCTTCCGGTATAGACAGAAACTGCTGAAAACGAAACTCATTTGTTAAAACTAAGATACATTTCCAGCGCTTCAGGTATCCAAGACTACTGGAGAGAAAAGGAATACTCGGTGAGTGATTTTTTGATGATGTTGCTGTTTGAAAAAAATGAATTCTAGATGTCTTACATGTAAAATAAAAAAATATGGCAAAAAATACTGTTTAATCATTAATTGCTATAGAAATGGAAATGCATACAATTATTTATATCATGTTAATGTTCGGTTTTTTTTTGTTATTTAAAAACATGAGCATTTAGATGATGATTTTTACTTACGTGCATTATGCGTGATGTAGTTAAACATGTAAGTAAGCGGCTATTTGACCAAACTTTTGAATTCTATGACTTCAGTTGTCGTGTGAAATGAACATGCCCAGCATCATGATGCAATTAAAGCTTTCTATAACCAGTAAAGAGCCTGACAGACTACTATGGTTATGCAGACATATCCTGGTTATGGACAAACGATTTTAAATATATGTTTCTGTCTTTCAGTAATATTCTGACAGATTTGCAACATCAGCTCCATCATCTCGGTGACCTCCTCAATCCCTTACTCCATCCTGATACAATACGTAAGTGGTATTTCTCTGTCACATCTTACAAGGTGGTGAACATTATGTCTTTAAAGGACAAATGATCATGTCTTTTCGAAGGAACAATAAATATAGCTAGAGTTTGGATCTTACGACGAAAAACATGAACTTACAGAAAATGCTAATCTGCAATTTCTGATCGTCGTGTAAATAATCAGTAACCTTGACTTCAGATTAATTATCTGTACATTAAAATAGGTTTCAGCAACTGATATAATGAATTCCTACGAGACATCTCATGAAGGTCATTTAAGGACGGCCTCCCCTGCGTGCAAGATGCATGCGTGTAGTGAATGCGTGTGTATTTTGGGAGGCTGCGATATGTTCGTGTATTGTCTCCTGGTGATAGCGCGGAACTGATGCCGACTTTATAGTGCTTCCTTACTGAAACATACTGCCGAAGAAAGCCAGCAGGGCATCCCACCCGGTCACATTATACTGACAACGGGCAAACCAGTCGTCCCACTCCTAAATTGCTTAGCGTTTAGCAGGAGTAGAAACTAAAGAAATGTTTTCATGTCTTTAACATTAGTATACTTCATTTAACATAATTTACTTCACTCATACATGTTGATAGCGCTTCGAAAAACAAAACACATTAATTAAGAATATTCAAATATGGCTGCCACACCAAACTGTATATCAAAATCAATAATGCATTCCGTTAGCATTAAAATAATCCTCGAATATCCTTAAACATGATTAAGGTACATGCACACTAAATTTCAGACAAAACATTCAATAACTGATAAAAAAACTCACATTTTTTATGTGTCGATTTTTCAAGTAAAGTAAAAGTCACAATTCAGGAAAAAACACATTTAAACTTGTAAATAACATAAGGTTGGATATCCATGGAAATGCATTTGTCGAGAAAATTGTAAGAAAATGTGTCAAACCTCCAGAATAATGGCATATATTTCCCCTGAATGATGCACAACTGAGCAGAAAGCGAACAAGGCTGACTGAGGTTGAAAAAAAAGCATACAAAGCAAGTGAGATTTTACCTGTACATTATTCACTACAGGTTCTCACTTAGGTAATATAGATTGACTTGTATCAAAAGTTTGTTAGCTTGCATCTCCCTGGACATCCAAGATAATTTCAAATTTGAATGGGTTTTTTTTTATCTGAATCCTGACTTTAATTTGGCTTGCAAAATGGACACATAAATAGTGAGTTCTTTCATCAGTTATTGAATGTTTTGTCTGAAATTTAGTATGTATGTACCTCAACTATGTTTGAAAATATTGGAGGATTATTATTTTGTGACAGGGATTGTTTAATGCTAACGGAATGTATTGTTGAATTTGATGTAAAATTTGATGGGGCAGCCATATTGGAATGTCCTTAAAACTCAAACCTATTTTTAGAGCCTGTGGTTTCCCGGTCTACTGCAGAGGAAAGGAATGTTCGGTGAGTGTTTTTTATGATGTTGCTGCTTAAAAAATTAATTCCAGATGGCTAAAAGGTAATAAAAAACCATGGCTAAAACATATTGTTTTTCATCAATTTCAATGGAAACAGAAAATATTAACAAATATTGTATATTAGGTTTAAGATTTCAGCACGTTCTGAAATTAAGTATATTTATATACATATAAAGATATTGATATATTCATATTTTTGTATTGACAGATGTCGTTTCAAGACAATCATTGTACTGTAAGCACATTACTTTCGATTATTTGATGATAAGAAAACTTACATGGACATTTCAACTACACGTATCACAAACGGACAAAATAGGTCAAACCTGAGGGGGTTAAGGGTCGTAACTATACGTGTTTTTTTAATTCAGACGGTAAAATGTTTAGTTATTACGTTTTTGTGCACTGTAAAGATATTTTACAAGATGCTAAATTTAGTTTTTCTGCCCCCGAGATCGAAGAGCGAGGGGCACATTGTTTTTGGTTTTGTCTGTCTGTCTGTCTGTACATTGTGTTCGTCAGATAACTTTATATATCTCCATCGGATTCAAATTAAATGTAGTATGTTGCTTTATATCAATGAGATCTTAAATGGGTTCGATACTGGTCAAAATTGGTACACATTTTCCAGAGTTATGGGACTTTAACGTCCTTAAAATGGCGAATTACTTCGTTTCCGTCAAATATCTTCACATTTCTCCATCGGATTTATATCAGACTTGGTATATATTTCTTTATATCAATGAAATCTTGGATAAGGTCGATATTGGTCAAAATCAGTCAACATTTCTTTAGTTATGGTACTTTAACATCAATAAAATTCCTTCGTTTCCGTCAAATACCTTCACATACCTCCATTGGAATTCAATCAGACTTTATATATATCTATATCGGGGGCATAGTGTTTCTCAAACACATCGTGTTCATCTACATATGATATATTGTGTTGTACAAATATATTTTCCAACATTTACCATGAAAAATTGAGTACAAAAAATTGAATTTCACGGCGATATTGAATATGAATGAATGAAATATTCATTTATTTATTATATTTCATTCATTTATTTTTAATTTTCCTGGAAAAAGCTTTTTTCATACAATGTTTAACGAATTTGTTGGTAAATACAAGTAAATGATTTGCAAAAAGTGAATAAAATCAGAATTGTCTGTATATAGGAAGTTTTTGTCATTTTATTGGACTTTGAACCGAGAGGGACCCCAGTGGAGTGTACTTGTAAAATATATAAAAACTAGACAAATATGCGGTAAAAGATTATCAAAAATTTGGGAAATACTTTTACGCGCGTGTGGAAAAAAATATAGACTTTTCTCATTTCACATGATGTGTATTATACACGGAATACCTTAAATATATCAACTTTAGCAAGCGTTCCACGGTGATCTGATTGATGACATATAATATCAGTATATATATTTATGTTCCAAGTGTCGTACTCACTAGTTGCAGTTGACTGAAACCACAATACACAATAGAGTTTGACTTCATCTTTACTGTTATATTTTTAATAAACAGTTGTTTTAAATCTTAAATACAAATCAAATGATGAGTTTGAGATTACGCAATTTTGTAACTGTCGACCTTCAAAGAAATTCACGAGAATGCAAAGCATGCATGGAACAATCCATATCAAATCCACATGGATATTGCAAAGCATTTTATCTGTTCATGTTACATGTATATAATAATAAACACCACAATTGTGGTTCAAACTGCTACTCAAATCTTTTAAATGCGACACAGCTTATTGAACGCATGATATGATTCCATTTATTTAGTGTCTTGCGAAAAGGATTTGGTTTGGTTTGGTATTATTTTGTTTAACGTCCTATAAACAGCTAAGTCCATTTAAGGACGGCCTCACATGCGTGCAAGATGCGTGTGTATAGTGAATGCGTGTGTATTTTGGGAGGCTACGATATGTTCGCGTACTATCTCCTTGTGATAGCGCGGAACTGATGCCGACTTTATAGTGCTACCTCATTGAAACATACTGCCGAAGACAGTCAGCAGAACATCCCACCCGGTCACATAATACTGACAACGGGCGAACCAGTCGTCCCACTCCTAACTGCTGGGCGTTAAGCAGGAGTAGAAACTATTATTTTTATAGACTTTGGTATGTCTCGGCCAGGGGACAGAACCCAAAACCTTCTTCACAGGGGCGAAAGCTCAACCTATGGCCAAAAGTGAGGCATTGTCAAGAGAGACATTAGGAAAAGAAAGTTGTTTAGAAAGAAGAGCAAAGATAAGATCCCATACTTAGTCGCCTCTTCCGATCATGCAATGGGGGCAACAGGTACAATTCTTACGCCCTACCTGCAGGGACTTGTGAAAAGA
>JAULCA010117075.1:2332-15822 GCA_032360845.1 Crassadoma gigantea | reverse complement strand
CTGTAATTGTCACATTGTACAGTCGAGTTTCATAAAGTTTTCATACAGAGAACCTGTCGACGTATAAATATTAATTTTCACAAGTAATCATTATTTGGTCATGTCATCAGAAAATGACGAATATAACTTATTTTCTCGAAAAAAAAACCATTTACTGCCCCTTTACAGAACAGTAAGATTTAATAATTCAAGATTTCCAAAATACTGTTTTTAAAAAAAGTCTTTGATTTTTTTCAAGATCGTTAGAGATGGCAAAGAACTAACACCAAACCGATTCTTAGGTTTTTGCAGCACAATTCATTCTTGTAGATTTTATATTGCCTATAAATGTACATCCTAAACAGCAACATTATATAGTACGGGTTTCCTGACCTTTTGCAATTTTCAAAAAAAGTTTTCGAAATATGTATACTGTATATGCATGTAATATTGTTAAAAAGTCACTCTTTATACATTAACTAAAAGTCTTCAATCTTTTACCGTACAACCTAATAATTGTCTACAAAAATGCAATACATGGGTAAAACGTTAAGTTTCAGACGGGATTTTTCAATTTATACATTTAAAGAACAAGAAATTGATCTTAAAGTGGTATATCATAACATATAAATGTATCCGATGAAGCGAGATCCAAGATTTTGATCCGCGACTGAGCGTCAATCTCTAACCTTACGTCATTGTGAGTGAAATGAAATATGACAATATTCTTGGAGGGGGTAAAATTTCAATTTCAAAATAGATTTAAAATAAGACACGCAAAACCATATTAAAAAGAGGTAAAAGGTAGGAGAGATGGTTTCAGAATAAAAGGATTTCATGAGGTTGAAATAAAGGTTAGGACGTCATGCTTTTATCCCATTATGACGTCAGCGCTGAGGTTCAAATTGGATGTTTACATGTACTTGAATACGGATAAATTATAATAGAGATATCCCATCTGATTTGGTAACTTAAGTATCTTTAATCGTCTCTCAATGTAATTGATACACTGATAAAGATATCTTTAATCTAAATTGATACTCATACGTCAGTTACAAAAGTGCATTTCTACACATATAGGATCTTACATAAGTTTCTTTTTCATATGAGATTCATGAAACAAATCTAAAAATATCAATTTAGCGAGCCTCTGTGATTGATAATTCCTATTTACGGACTCATTTCAAAACAAGAGATAACGGTTTTTTCTTGTATTTATTACTTATATATTTCATACATCATCAAATTCATTACTTTATGCATTTCATATTATTGTGGGGTTTTTTTCTTTCTAAAATCATTTCTAACAACTTTTTTTTATATTCTGAATGTATGTGACCATTTTAGCTGTGTATCTCTCCCATTCTTTTCAGTACCAACCTGCCAACTCAGTGGCACAAGCATCAACATTCCGAATGGCCGCTCGTCAGCCAACTTGGTTTCCTGATCAGACACAAAATTTGACATTCATAACATGGGACCAATTGGAACCTTCATATGGACATTGAGAAATATCCTTCTTATACTTTCTTAAAAAAAGCACTAAACCCATAATTCTAAAACGGAGGATGGAATTCGGCTTAATTTCTAGATTAATCTAAATAGTTTCATAGATCTTTAATATTCTGTTGGTTTTTTTTAGATAATTTGAAGAACAGACTACAAGACCAACTTGACATCATTAATAAAAACACTACATTTAACCTGACTTACGTGACCGAATTGTCGGAATCACTCGCAAAAATAGTCAACGATAACCACGACCAAATGTGCTTCTCGCTGGTATTTTTCGTTTTCTTTTACACGTTTATCACAGAAAATCAGTTCTATCAGAAAGATCCCTCATAAGATAAAAATAGGGAATGGCATGTTATTGTAAAGGTAAATTGGCTGCACCGAGTGGAGAAAAACTGCCAAGATTATTCTCTTCCAACTGTTAAATATATTACGTCTGTGTAAAACTACATTGTAAACACACAGGACTTTTCACGATGTAATAGGTTACATGTTATAAAAGTCATCCTCGTTTCAAATAGTGGCTATTATGTTACCGTACTACAAGTAGTTATATTGTACAATTAGTCATGATGATATACCCCAATAAGCGCTATATCAGTTACATATCTCTCTATAAATTCTTTGAAAAAAATGCCATTGACATTATCAGACTATAGGAAGGAAGTTTAAGAACATCTCCATTACATCATGATCTTTGTTATACCCCACGTGTCTTTATCACATGGTACGCACACTAATAGGAGTACATATACAATTATAATATTCTTGACCTAAAAATAAATACCTGTATATGGATATTTCAATTATATAATTATGTATATGTTATACATATAACATATAAGATATTAAGATCGTAGTTAATGTAAATAACGAAACAGCTTTGCTATACGATTAAAATGTGCTAATATTGCAAATACATGGGTAGCGCTAGTCTGTAATAAATTACAAAAACATATATCAAATAGCATTGTCTCCAAAAATTTTCTCTCGTCATCTCAAAAACAAAAAATAAATATATATATAAATTTGTTTTTGTTGTTTGTTTTAATTTTTATTTCTTATTTTCCTAGGAAATTATAACACAGACAGAAGAAAAACTTACAGACAAGATGGCCGCACTTCCAAGGGAAACCACCGCCATGAAAAGAATACTTAACTGTGAGTAAATAGAAATAGGGGTAGGTCAATGTATACAGATGTGCTTTACTATTGTTAATCATTGATTATTATTGTCAATCAAGTGATAGACAGTAAAATATGAGAACATCATTTGATGACGTCTTACACAAATTGCTACTTTTCTCCGAACAAATCGTCTGCGCAACTACGTATTTCGAGCATTTTCTGGATATAAGAAGATATAATTATGGAAACATACCCGACGATTTGTGAAGATCTATATATAGCCTAAAATACTGGATCAGCTTAATTGGCCCAGCATAGCACGGACGCGCGCGATTGAAAACGCTGTTGTTGATTTATCAGTATAAAAGTCATTGCGCCATTCATAAAAAAAATTGTTTTCATTGTAATTGGAATGACACATTTTTTGGGGGCAAAAAACGCTTTCCCTTTCAATTTAAGAATTAAAATAAAAGGATTGGATAAGATAAAAAAAGGTTCTTTCGATAGATATACCGAAAACCGAAGTGCAATCCTTCTTTAGAGTGCACGGGTTTTAGTCTATCTATCGATAGATCAATTTATTGTCTAGTGGAGTTTTTAAATATAGTGGGCGCCTTGTAAAGTGCATACCACGTCATACCCCCGATGTGAAATGTGAGTACAGCAATGAGGTGGACGACCTGACAAGTGTGTCCAGTAACTTTTACTCGTGATATATAATCTTAGCCATATTGATGTCGTTAACACATTAGCTGTTCGTAGAGAGTTTAGAAATCATTGTGAAACCAAGTAAGTTTGTATCCTTTGTGTGGTACAGTGCTGTAATCACACGTTGTTCACATCTGTAAGGCGCTTGATGAAACGTTCAGTTTTACCTGTCTTGTATTTACAGCACAGTTGCTTGTGCTGAACCAAGCATACGGGTTTCAAAAGGGTTCGGGATGTCAGCAAAACGTCAAATTGGTAAGCATTAAATCTTTAAAGTTAATAATAAAGCTACCACGCACAAATTTATTTTAAAAAAAAGAAGACATTTATTGGATACGGGTGTTTGACAAATTTGTAGGCTAATTTGTACTTATTTATTTATTTATTATTCAATTAATTTTTGGTACTATTGTTCAATTATTTTCAAGTCAAAGCTTCTCGACCTTGAGAATGCCATGGTCAAGAATGCAAAACTTTTTCTGGGATCAGAAAACATCAGTACCGTGTTAAATAATAAAGGAACCTTCGTGTCGATCACTGTAGGAGATGGGGGTGCACTACCAAGTCAAACCCCAACAGCATACGGTAGTGTCGCCTTACTACATCCGGAAGTATCGAGAAGACTGCTGTCTAACCAGAAAGTGATGTCAATGGTAGGTACAACAGATAATGTACTCTATATAAATTCGGGTTTCAAATTTAATATGAGCTTCTCAATACAAAGTCGTATTATCACACAATTTAAATTTATGATATTATGATTAGGTTTATTATACAATGATATCTTATGATAACATTTATAGTGTTTTAATCATTAAAATTATTTTATGATAATACATTTTAGTCTTCTTGATACGATATCAAGTTATCATATTATATTTTTGGCTTTATATTGGCTCATATACTATCTCATGATGTTGTATTACAGGTAATATCATACAAAAATAACCCCTTCTACACACAAGTATCTGAAAACATCAGTGTACCCGTCATAACAACAAAATTTTACCGCGCAGATGGAACGGATGTGTCAGATTTAAACTTTATATTGGATTTTCCTTTAACATCTGAAACTGGCATTGCAAACAACATGAAAGACATGATAACGAACGGTACGCACTTCATGGCAGCAATTCCGGGGGATTTTTTCGACAGTTCCTCAGTTATGGTATTTGTTGATGTTTCCACGAAGGTATCATGTCAGACATACGGAAAATACGGAACTACATCACCGACGAACAAAGTCTTTGATTTCTATCTGTATACAGCTGGGTTGTTCTCGGTAAAAAAATACCGACCTTACGGGTTAATCTTCTCATTCACAGACGGGATTATACAGTTACCACTCCGTCAAACACCAGTTGTTTTTGTAGCCCAATGCCAAGGTAGGTAGCTCTCGAATATTCACACGTCATTTTTTTAAGTAAGTGTTATGCATTGGGCATTGGGAGCATTTGTCAACCGGAAAAAATTTCAAGTATTACAGAATTTTTATAAACCTTTGTAAGCGTTTACAGTGTGTAAAGAAAGGAAAAGTTAAACTGCGTTTTTGAACGCAATATGTACGTATAAACAACCGGTTAAGACTTTCTTTATAAGCGAAGGGAGGCAACCTCAGAATTTGTGTACGGTTTGAATTATCTGACCGCACTTCATCCGTAATATTTAAATAGAAGTTTTAACAATGAATGTAAAGTATTGTTTTTCAATTTTTGACATATGAAACTTTTTATTTGCCCACTTAACATACCAATCGGGGAGAAGGTGTGATGAGTAACAATGGCATTGTCAATTTTTTTGTAATGCACATTTTTCACTTTATTTGTTTGTTTTGTATTATTTTACGGCCCATCGACAATTAGAGTCAATTAGGGCCAAACAACAATTTTGTTTAACTCAATTATCTGTAAATGTAGCAAATCTCTCTGTAACGAAGCACTATGAATGACAGTTTTATTTCACTTATTGGTAAATATGTTTTCATATTTTTCAGAAAGGCAAGGAAGACGAAAAGGATCAACAAACAACGGTAAAAATTGTATCATCAAATTATATTGTTAAAGCCTCAAAAGGCCTGCACATTATCTGAAATAATGCATAAGAATTAGGTCTACATAAAAGCATATTGGTTTTATTAATGCTACTAGAACACAATAATATGTCGATAACGAATCATAAAAACTAATGAGAGTACGCTAATTGTTTAGAGTTGTGTCGAAGAAAATTATCCAAAACAAAAAACAAAATCAATGAGTGACTTTTAAAAAAAATTACAGCTGTTACAAGATTTATTTAATATTGCTTTAACTGTTAATAATACCACAGACAAAGGAGTCGTTCTACCAATAGGATTTGCCGAGGTTTCACCTAAGGTCATAGACAGGCAGAGAGGCGAATGGAGGTCAGACAATCACCTCCAGGTATATGTCTTAACATTATCAGTAGGCATTATCTATAGTTAATTATGTTTATACACAACTTTTAATATCCTAACAGTTGTTTTTTATTTCTACATTTTACAAGTTAAATTTTGCTTTTATATTAAGATCAAAGTAAATATGTTACCTGGTACGCATGACTTAATTTTAACAGAATACACATTGTTTTACAGTTGATTGCTGGGAAATTATCTGAAATAAAATTACAGTCCCATTTCTTTGGAACGTTCTCAGCCGGCGTAAAAATATTAGCACCAGATCAAATAGATTTCCAGAGCGTGTTTCTCAACTTCTCTGAGAAGGTTATTGACACACCATACGTTTTAGGTACAATAATTGCGGTAATAATCGCCCTAATCATCACGACACCATTATTTCACAGACGGGATAGAATCGACTCTGCTTTAGTACGTACTCGAACAAAAGGATAAGTATGCAATTCATTGGATAATATAATTTGAAGATTTGTTTTATCGTAACCATCCTCGTTACATTTACCTTTTACTTTTTCAAATGTGATCCATTAATAATCTTGGAAAGGTTCGCAAAGAATAAAGACCTACAGTATTCCACTGGATGTGTATCGTAAAAATACGACTTATATGGGATCCCCTGCAAGGTAATCGGTGTCTTCTACTTAAAGGATAATGAAAAGTCCGACATTAATCTTGCGAAATGCAACTTAAGACCACTTTTTATTTTACTTTTCCTTTTCGATGACGTCTCTCTTAGCAAAGATTACTTCAGATGTTGCTACACTAAAGGACGCTTGACGGTAATTAAAAGGAAGCTGAATGCAAATTTTCTGAAAGTACTAATTTTCATTGCAACTGAAAATCATTTTAAGTGTAAACAATTTTCCATACTCATTATATTTTTGATAAATCTAGGTTTAATTCTGTTTGTTTCAGTGGTCTTACCAACATTTGATTGACAACAAAACCGACTCGCTGTTTTACTACTATATTTGTATATCGACCGGAGTGAGGTCTTCTAGGCAGATGAACAGCTCTGTGTATATCAACATTATAGGGACTATAGCGGAGACTGGACCTCGACGTTTGGCAGGAAATACCAGAAAGGTATTATCATCAGATACTATCAGAGCGCTTAGTTTGACGAACTAATTTTTTTGCTTAATATCGAATTTCAACTTGTTAGAGTAGAGCATTGATAAATCGATGCACTCACGATAGATAAAGAAGACAACTTCATTCATAAACTGAAAATAGTGATATCAATAATGAAGGCAATGAGAATACCGCTAAAATGAATATGTTTACAGTAGACGTAATGTTAAGATTGCCTGGCATTTATACCACCGATTTTGATTGCACTGCACAAAATTAAAAACTTTGACATCCTTCAGCAAGTCTAATTCCTAAGTAAATTCATTGTTTAATTTTGGTATGATACTAAAATAATGATAGATATTTAGATATCAAATTGCATGCAGTCAACTATGGTGTCCTATGCCACAAGTGTTCTATCACTCGTAATAATTATTGAGCGGGATCAATTAAACTAATGAAACATGAACGCGAAGTTAAGATTATATTTATCAAATAACATTCAAAATATTAAAACAATGCCAAACACAGTCAGCATTTGTGTATCAGTTGAATCTATAAAGGTAAATACCAAAGTATTGGTACATAGTATTTCGTTCGGCACAATGCGAAGTAATTATATAGTTTTTTAAAATAATGTATAGTTTGGATTGCTAATAAAAAATAATGACAATAAAAAATAAACAATTCAAAATCACTTATTAATAAAAACATTAAAATTTGTCAAAATATTCAAAAAATAAAGTTCACAAGTTTTAGGTACGTAGGAGTATGTTCCCTCGGTTTTGACCAATCACAGCACCTTCATGTTTATTACACGTTTGTGTATTTCCATATCGATATATTGGCCGTATGACATAGTAAAATGGGTCAGTTATGTGATAAACATATATTTTCAAGTATTACAATATACTTACTCTAATAGAACTTCTCGATTATACTGGAGAATAAACACGATTCTTGATAATTACGTATTTCTATAATTATGTATTTAATAATTAATCCTTATACTAGACAGTCAACCATTCCTATGAATCATATATACATTATTACATTCAGTGAACAATGGTTGAATATCTTTTATTTATCTTATTGTAGAATTTTACAAATGGATCCTCCTCACATTTCTGTTTGACTACTAAAACCTATCTCGGCAATATCAGGATTGTTAAGATTTGGCTTGGCCAGACTGACAAATCTCAGTCCTGGTACTTAAGGAAACTGATCATAGTAGATGGACAGAGACGTAATGCGTAAGTTTACCAAGTTGAATTAATTAAGTCTGCAAAGCTGCTTATTGGCTGTAAATGTTATAACTTACATAATGATAAAAGATAAATACGCGCCTATACATGTGGAAACAACAGTTAATGCTTGTTATTAGTCCCCTACCGGTGAAACCGGGGGGTGGGGGACTACAGTTTTCCTCTTCGTCCATCCGTCCGTCCGTCCGTCCGTCCGTCCGCCTGAAGTTTGTCAGCGCTCTAGCGACTTAATTACTTCATAGATTCCTTCAAACTTCAAACTCATGTAAAGGATTGAATAAGTTTGAGTTTCAGAGTTGTCAGGTCAAGGTCACTGTTGCTATTTTTAGAAAATCATTGTCAGCACTCCAGCGGCTTTATTTCTTCATGGATTTTCATCAAACTGCGATACTTATATAGAATCAAAATGTCTTGGACAAGTTCAAATTTTCAGGTTTGTCAGGTCAAGGTCAAGGTCAAGGTCACTGTTGCTTATTTTAGAAAATCATTGTCAGCACTCCAGTGGTTTCATTTCTTCATACATTTTCATCAAACTGCGCATACTTATATAGAATCAAAATGTCTTGGACAAGTTTCAGGGTTGTCAGGTCACGGTCACTGATATTTCATCATCATCACACCTTGCCGATAAAAAATGTATCAGTAAATTGGCATTCCTAATTAAACCATTAAAATTATAATTGAATATAATTTAAATATGTTATAAATATATTGTATACTTCTATATTTTTTCTATTTTATTTAATAAATCATTGCATCTTTAAAGCTTGCAGGGGCCAGTAGGGGACATGTATTGTTTAAGCAATACTCAGTATGCTTGTCTACATCAATTAACGCTTTACTTTTGATCGATGTTGTGCCTTAAAATGCATCACATTTATATTTTAAGAAAATATCATAATCCTTATTTTCACCTAACCTTTACGTTTTGAAACAGGGTTCAGCTAAAATGTAACAAATGGTTGTCGCTTGAAAAAGGCACTGGTCATACCTGGCGCACATTATATGTCAAGAGGAATACAGCTGATGTCACCACTGTGTTTGAAGTCAGCGCTAATAACATGTTTGACCATAATCTTTGGTTTTCGTTAATCTTTCGCCCAAGTTACAGCCGGTTTACAAGGGTTCAAAGACTGTGGAGCATTGTATCACTGTTGTTCCTTTCAATGATCGCCTCGGCAATGTTTTATGACACATCAAATTATACTAGCCCCTTAATAACCATTGCAGGATTCGAGTTAGGGTTTAAAGAAATTTACACAGGATGTATGTCAAGTGTCCTAACAGTACTGCCATGCCTGATTATGACATACATTTTCAACTATCGGAAAAGACGAGGAGAAGAAAACACCAGCATATTGTATGATGGCAATAGCCTGCGTTCCTCCGGAAGACTTCCCTGGTGGTCAATATTTATAGCATACACTGTCCTATTGATATGTATCAGTGCTGGTTCTTTTTTCACCTTTCTGTACTCTTTGGAATGGGGACCATCTCTCACCATCAAATGGATGTCCTCATTTTTCCTCGGAACAACGGAGAGTGTTCTTTTTATTGAACCAACAAAGGTATTGCTATTATTTAGGCTACAATTATATTTAAATTGATTTGTTTTTACAGTTTACACTTAAGATTGACATTAACATAGTGTACTATTTTTTCCATACATTACTTTATTTATATACGTTTGAGAAGAGAAGTGGTTGTGAGATCTAAAAAATTGACGAACAGAACATAAGACTTGTTGTGCTGGTCTAATGCTAAGCCCCCATTTTAATTATATTTTTGAAGATAGAGCCCATTTTCCTAAAATGTTGAACTAAAGTTGTTGTTTTTTCTTAATTAGTTGTCTCGTATAATGATTTTCGATACATTTTGATTTTTCACTTCTAAGTCGTTCTTCATTTATGAATGTTCTTGAATATGTATGTGAATTACGTATGTAGTTTTCGATCAGTGATGGTAACAATGTTGAGCATTTGTAACGTAATTATGAAAACACCCTTCCGCGAGACCAACTCCGACAATATTAAATTTAAAGTCATTTACATCATCACACAAAGTATTATACGATATGAATTTGACACACTCTTTCAGGTTATTATCCTCGCAGTTATCACAGTGTTTTTCGGCTCATTACAAGCACATCAAAAGGACTTCAACATTCCCTCTACTTCATTACAGATAAAGCATCGGGAAATATATCGTAATGGTATGTGGCACATTCGTTGAATACGGCCAGAATCATTCTTAACATCAATAATGTATACCAACAAATTTTTGCTAGTCAAATTGTCGTCCTTAGAGGGTCAAATAATCTTCGCCCAATATCGCTGTTCATATTAATTTCCTGATAAAACGTCATGTTAAAGGTGAGATATACGTATGCTAGATTTAAAGATAAGGCACATTTTATATAATTTTGCAAGAAATTCAACAAGGCAATCGATTTCCCTATGGGTCAAAGATAAACAAACAGATATATTTAGTTTTTGAAAAAAGAATCATCTTTTTCTAAATATACTTTGATATTTGATTTTGCATGTTGTAGATCATTCCCCACCGGAAGTTATTGACTGCCCTTGCGATAAACCAGAAACCGCAGTCCAACGACGACGTCGTTATATGCTACGCATCGACAGGAAGCTGAATAGATTGATGAGGAAAATGATAATGGGAATAATATATGTTGGCATGCTTCTAGTCATTTGTTCACATCAGAAGGTTTCCGAAGTGTTCCAACAAAACTTTCATCTGAAAAACATCTTAAAACCTACACAAAAGGTATGAAGATCTCTAATATCATGACTAGGGAGCGTGTGCAATTTAAGTTTGTGTGTGAAGTTAAGTCGGCAAAGTTGTCTTACAACAAATATCTAAAGTGAGAAAGCATTCCGATTCACGTTTTTTAAGTATAGCCTCTCAAAACTTTGATTTGCTTGTTGCATGCAAGATTTTTATGTTGATTAGAAACAAACGTTTTATTCTTTTGTTTGAAACAACTGATTCTCCATTTTTTTTCTATTTTGGCCTCAAGATAAACACAATGGATGATGTTTGGAGTTATATACAAACTGTAGTGATGCAGCGCCTTTCTCCTGTCGAGTTTTACAATGGCAAAGCAAAATCTCCCGGTGAAATGAGATTTGTTGGTACCAACTATAGAATGGGACCAATCCGTATTCGCCAGATTCGAGTGTCAGGTAAGGGAACATTAATTAGGAATTTAAGACAAGGCAATATCACAAAATTATGCTCATTTGCCCGAGTCTAAGGTAACGAGAGTCGGCCTTGTTCGCTGTTGACTGCGATTGGCACATACTTGTGGTATCGATAATAAGCTCAAGCGTAGAAAAGATTAAACATCAACCTTACTGAAAATACTCTACTATGGGGCAGAACTGAATATTCAACACAGAAGAACGAAGATTTTTTTTGTCAGTTCAGAACCCTATCAAACTCAGTAAACAGTTTAGTAATCCTTATTTGTACACACGTTCATGTACGACCTTATCATTGTAGTTATTCTTCTTAATTGTCTCTACATCAATTATATATTGTATATTGTAATCAAAAGTGCTTATCATTGTATTTATATTCTTAAATATGTAGATATATGTATAAGAGTCTGAGTGCTGAGCAAGTGCATGAGCACGTGTTCGAACATGCCATCGTCAATCCGTCCGTCCATGGGTGTGTCAGTGCAACTGTGCGTGGACCCCAATGACGTAAAGCACTGATAATTGATTTTTAATCTAATGTGTTATACAACAATGTGATCTGTTACAATTCCAGTTTTCACCACCTGTTAATATGTTATAAGTTTAACTTTATCTTATTCAAATTACTATGGTAATTAAGGTATCAACAGTCTCGAAGAATTATTTGCTTGTAATATATACTTGGGAGAGGAATTAATATAAGCTTTGAGATTGTTTTCCAACCCCTGTGTAGTTATATATGTATGCAATTAACCTGTCTAAATATTGAATAAAATACTGTTAATGAGGAGGAATACGAGCATCAGGTTACAAAGTTGTATGCTTCATTAAATAAGTAAAAGTCTTAGATGTTCATTTTGACGAGAAAGATTGTAGTCACTGACGAGTATAAAAGATTCAGGCTACGACGACATGTCCAAATAGTCAGTTGAAGAGTATAGGTCCGTGGGTCTGATAAAGAACCAACGAAAAGTTAGTTACTTATTGAATATTTGGCTGGCCCAATTTTTAAGTTGGTTTTTTATCCAACATTGGGCTGACCCAAAGTTAGGCTGGTCCAATATTGAATAAATAACCAACTTCACGCTGGTGCTTTACCAGTGTGCAGTTGGTAAAGATGATAGACAGACCTGAATGTTCGGTGAAAAAAATAGGCCTGATTGTACGTTGTAAAAATAATATCGAGTCGGTTATTAAGAATATGTGTCAGGCGGTTAAAGTGTGCGCAAATGATCGTGAGATTAAGGCTCAATTCTGAGTCTAAAATGAAAATTCAACCCTGAGGTTTTGATAAATTTTTGAAATATGAGTGATAAAAAGATGAAAATGTAAATATAAGTGTGAGATGTGTGTGTAAATTTAAGAGTAAGAAGTATGTGTAAATATTAGTGTAAGATTGACGTGTAATTTAAGAGTGAAGAGGATGTGTGAATATGAGTGTTAGCTTGATGTGTAATTTGAGAGTGAGGAGGGTGTGTGAATATGAGTATAAGATTGATGTGTAATTTGAGAGTGAGGAGGATGTGTGAATATGAGTGTAAGCTTGATGTGTACATCTGAGAACGAGATGGGCGTGTCAAGATAAGTGAAAGATTGATTTGTAAATCTGAGAATGAGGAGGATGTGTCAATATGTGTAAGCTTGATATGTAAATCTGAGAGTGAGATGAATATGTAAATGCTAGAATTAGATGGATAAATAAACTCAAAAACCTATAACTAAGCGAGATTTTGTTATCTTAGTTAACTAGTTGTTCATTTTTCTCTTTCATCTTTTCGTTTGAAAAAAAAACCATTTAGATTGAAGACTACAAGTATCCAGTCCTGGGCCTAAAATCAATATTGTCTCTATGCTGATAGAGCTTCAATTAAATGCTTCCGCGTGTAAGTGGGTAGTCCGATCTTACAAAGAAAACAATACATTTCATAGAATAGATTATAAATTATCTACAACATCAGGAACCTAACAGCATAAAAACCATACATATAACGACAAATAAAAAGTGTATAATGCAAATGGTCAGTTTCGAGCTTTTAATCAGCGGGTGAATACATCAATATGGTAAAATTGCGTAAACTATTGCGTAAAGGTACCAGAGTCGTCGGGTGGGGCAGTAGATAGTACACTTGCCATTCACCAAGGCGGCCGGGGTTCGATTCGCCGATC
>JAULCA010116853.1:0-15835 GCA_032360845.1 Crassadoma gigantea | reverse complement strand
CTTTTAACATACTTTTAATTCTTATAACCTTTGTTATCGATTATGAAATGAAATTTTAACCATTTAGTCCCTTTAAGTCTCAATAAATAAACTGTATGCTTTGTAAATCTGCATAGTACATCTGCATAGATTTACATGTTGTTGCTTGCCACATATTATTTTATATGCGCTTATCATTTTTTACGACAGTCAAAAGCATCTTTCCGTGTAATCCTCTAACATTGTTGGAGTAGCATTGTACCGAGAATGTGGTAAGCTACACAAGACTTGCATGCAATCTCTAAGGAACTGGGGAGTCATTTCCTATTGCAAAGATTTTTGAGTGACACTAACATAGTAATTAGAGATTGCAACTTGACGCATAAAGGTGCTATGTACAGCTAAATGAACAGATTTATATATGAACTTTACAAATGTTACCTGCCACCTCTCGTTGTGGAGAAATCGATATCACGTGCAACGCTTAATCTATGCTCAAGTGACACGTTCTGAAATAAACGTTGTTCCGACGTAGACCAGATACCGTAAACACGAGACTTGTTATGTTTAAAAAATATTTACAAAGAATATTTGAAAATATTACAATTCGAATAGAAATGTTATGAATTTGTCTAACTTGGTGAAAAATAATCCTTCCAACACATATTTTAATACAAAAAAATAACAGTGACCGCATTTTTTTGAAAACGAGGCTTGATATCTTCGCTCCCTACCTTGCTGAAAAGGTCGTGTAAAAGCTTTGTGAACACGCCGATCCTGGGAACGACTATCTATTAAGAATACATGCGGCCATATTTCTAGATCGTCAGAACGTAAGTTGCATGTATATTTGATTTATTGATTTATGCTTTATGAAGCCTTCCTTCAAGTTGAAGAAACATGTACTAATGAATATTTCACAACATAGCATGCACTAAAATATATATAGGTGGCGTGCCAGTCCTAACAATGTTTGTTTCCCACTTCGCCCCCCCCCCACCCCTCGCCCAAAAAATAATTCTGAAATAACTCTCTAGTTTGAGTATGAGTTCATAAAGGTACACCGTACTTAGATAAACAAATGGTCGGCCTAATTAACCAGTGATTATTATTCGTGATGATTATTGGGACATATTTACTCTTTATAAAAAGAATACGGGACCTTTTGTGTGTGAAAGTGAGGCAATTTCAAGAAAACTAGAAAATATCTGTAAGACATAAATACCCCCGCTGCCGGGTCTGGACGCGAAGGACATCAGACACACTATATGCCCCCGCAATATTGAAAAATATTTTAATTAAAAGGTGATGTTTTATAGAGATTTAGTTGAAATCATAATACAACGGACGAGTACTGATATAATTCCGTGATAATACTTAAATAAATTTACCTTCCTGGTTAAATACAATTTTTACTGCTCCAATGCATGTTGTTAAAACTATATCAAACAAACCACAGCATATCAGTGAGGCAGATTACACATGTACATATGAGCTTGTACATGTGTACTGTACCGAAAACTACGTTTACACTACAATACACATGCTTGGCTAAACCCAGTAAACACATTGCTGAACAATCGGATCTTAATGCTGCAAAATCCAATTGGTATATTATATGCCGATATAAGAATCTAGACAGGTAGGTACCCTTACAATGCTATTCATAGTTTAACACGATCATAAATGCTCTGGAATGTCATGCTCCAAACTTCTATCATTCCAGATGTCACGATCCACCAGCGTTGACTCAAAAGTTTATGTAGGAGACATCTCAAGAGATGCCTCTGAGAAGGAGCTTGAGAGAGCCTTCAGTTACTATGGACCATTGAGGAATGTTTGGGTAGCCAGGAACCCTGCTGGCTTTGCCTTTATTGAGTTTGAAGACCCCAGGGATGCAGACGATGCAGTGCGAGGGATGGACGGCACGTAAGTAAACAATTGTATTGAGTCGTGTTAGGTAGGAAAAACTGAAAGTCAGAGACAGGCAAAAGCACTCGTTCGCTCGTCCAGATAAGTGAATTTCACAGTTTGGCAAGTAAAGTTTATATTGCTTCTATTCAGTCAGGTGAGTGTAGAAAATGATATCATAAATAAGCCTTATGAAATGTGATTTTTAACTGATAATTTGTCATTTTCACATCCATGAATAGAAATTGAACACCTTTCCTGGAATTAACTTTCTTTTATAGAAACACATGTTACACAAGCCTAAATTTGAAAAAAACTAAAGCATTCAAGATCATAATACAGATTAAAATATAAAAGGCACAAAATGAACTTTTTTATAGGTGCTTATATTTTCTTGTTCTTGTTGTGTTTGTAGGAATATCTGTGGAAGTCGGGTTCGCGTAGAACATTCTACAGGGAAAGTACGTCCAAAACCTTGGCTCCGAGCATCTAGAGGTCCACCAAGGAGCCGCCGCCCATTCCATCCGGACGACAAATGCTATGAATGTGGGGACCGAGGCCATTATGCCTATGACTGTCCCAAGGTGAATGGTAGCAGACGTCCGAGTTCCTCCAGACGATCATCCAGGCGATCTAGGTAGGTCTATCAACAAACTGGTCTTAACAATGATTCTCTGTATGGTTTGTAGTTTGTCATTGATCATTAATCAGTTAATGTATTCCTTTGTCATTGATAACAAAACAAAAATAATGTTCCAAGTCTTTTTCTAATTCTTCTTCTCTAGTAACAAAGCCTATTTATGGATAAAATCATAACATTAATCAATATGAAACTTTTAATATAGATCAGCAATGTTCATTTATGGTTTTAGTGTATGCAAAACAGGCAAACTATTTTGCCAATTCAAATATTTATTAGCTTGCCTATTTGAAGAATGAGGCAACAGCTGGTGGAGATATTTTTATCTAAATTCGTTTATTTGACCTCCAGTATTGGAAATGAGATGCTGATTATTTGCCCTTGGGTCCAATTATGATGCAGTAAAGTCAAAAAATAAAATCCAACATTTATTTTTTTCAAATCCTAGGGGCCACACATTAATACAGTGCAGTTTTTTATTTGTTTTGGATTTTAATAGATTTTGTCTGCAAAACTTTGTTTTTGTCACTAAAATCTGTTCCTTCTTTCCCTTGCTTATTCAATATTTAATCTATATTTTTACTTGAAGTGTGGCTTTTTGAACAGAGATTCCTGAAGGATCAAATATTGTTGTTGAATAGGCGTTAGATACCAAAACTGTTCAACTATTATTAAATATTCTTCAAATAGGCAAGCTTTGTTATTCTCTAACAGTTTTCTGTTTTCATATATATTTTTCCCGATTATGACCAGTATGGATTTGAAATGTTCTGGATTGTCTTAAAATTTTAGATTTGAAATGTTCTGGATTGTCTTAAAATTTTAGATTTGAAATGTTCTGGAAGCTTTTTATTATCTAAAAAATTTAGATTTGGTTTCTCTTGGTTTTGTTTTATCTTATAAATGATGTTTATTTACATATATTAATAATAGTAAAATCAAACAGGGCTAAGAAAATCGCAGTCAGATTTAAACTGGTTCTGTGTTAATTTGTTGTGTGACTGCCTGTGTACTTGATCCATGTTGCCATACTAAGCAGCAGTGAGCTATCCTAGCTGTACTGATTAAACCTTTCTCTTGCTTTTCCAGTCGGTAAATATTTGATAAAAAAATTACTATTACGTAAGCTAATTTTTTCTTGGAATTTTGATCTCAAGGTCATGACAATATAAATATAAATTTCATCAATTAAAATTAAAAAAAAGTATTTTAAAAATTAGAATTATTGTTTGAATAATCAAGAGGCATTTTAATAAAGCAGAAGAGATATTTTTTTGAAATGATTGAATAAACTGAAAATAATTTTTTTTTAAACAACTTTCAATTCTGCAAATGTTATGTATATGTTCATGCGTGTGTTATGCATGACTTGATTTCAAACAAAACTGATTTGATCCCTGTACATGCTTTGCAGACCATATCCACTTCTAAGATCAACACACGCAGAGCTCTAGATTGCAACTGGGTACAACATAGATTGCATCACCTCTGTGCTGCACCCCTAACTCAGATAGATCTACTAGCCAAACACATTCATGTTGATGACCAACAACCATCCGACTCGGCCGTCATCAGATATTGCGTCATGATTTCCGCCATCAGATATTTCGGCACGATTTCGATTGATATTCTCCCTTCTTCTACTGTGAGAAAGAGAGTCGGCCAACGCTGCGTCAGATATTGAAATTAGAATTCTCGACCAACACATCCAAAATGATTAGATTCTTCTTCCCAGCTTAGCAGCGAGATCGAGATTGTCACAAAATGAAATATTTCGTCCCAGAGATTGAGATCTAGAGTTCATCACAAAATGAAATCTTTTCATCCCAGAGATCAAGATTGCATCCCACAATGAAATCTTTCATCCCAGAGATTGAGAATTCATCACACAATGAAATCTTTCATCCCAGAGTTTGAGAGCACCTCACACACTGAAATCTTTCGTCCCAGAGTGAGTTTGGCCACCGTTTCTCAGGTCTTCCACTTGTTCGGTGATAAAAACACCGTGTTGGTGGTGTCACTACTCTCTGTATATAAGGGAGGACTAGCATCTCTTGATCATCCCTTTTAGATCTCCTTTCATCTTCTACCGATAATGAATCTCACACCATCTCAAACATAACACCTAAATCTCTGCTGAATACAGTTTGCACTCTTAAATGTTTTCAATGAAAAAGCAATATGTAAGTGGAATAGGAATGATTATGTACTTAAAACCCTAAAGATAATTTTTTTTTCTTAACTCGTTATTTTACCTTGCTAGCAAGAAAGGAAAATTCAATTCTTATTTTACCCTTGTAAAATCATTGAAGGTAAATCCTTTACAAAATCTCTGTTTATTTAAGAAAAGGACTAGTAAAGGTTTTTTTACAGCACTGATAAAAATTATATCTAATACGTTATTGAAACAAATTGTTTATAACCAGGTAGGTATATGACACTATATATCAAAATAACGTTAGAGCGAGGCTACCTGTTTTGGTGAAATAATAATCCTTTATTTTATTTTGAGAAAAAGTATATGAAATAGTTTTGTATGTAATTTCTCTGAATAATTTTTTTGTCTATTTGTGCAATTGAATCTTTAAGTTATTTTGTGGCAAAATTTCAATTATGCTCACGTTTTGATATTAAATGTGAGTTTCTTTCTATCTTTCCCTGAAACTAAATGCTCTGTACTGCCTAGGTATTTTTCAAATATTTTGTAGCTTTGAAGTGATGGATATGTAAGATGTTTAAGTTGTTTCCTTTAGAAAGGAAGAATTACTGAGATTTTGTCATGACAAAGCATGATCATGACTAATGTAGAGTGAATTCCTACATATTGATCAGAGTAACGAGACTGTTGTTGATTTGTATAGGTCAAGGTCAAGATCGAGATCAAGGAGTCCCAGAGGCAGGAGGAGTAGGAGTTACACTAGGAGCCCTACACGGAGTCGCTCACCCAGGTACAAGAAGCGCAGCATCACCAGAAGCAGGTACACACCTCTCACTATTAATCTGTTACACCCAGAAGTCCTAAAACAGGGAACATTGTCATATTGTACAAAGTGAAGTTTGAGCTATAGAGTCAAGATTATGGTCCAACATACGTTCGATAATTAGGTGTAGTAAATATAAAGTTAAAATATTTAATGTTCAGCTGTTCTTGCTTGGATGTTAGTCTGAAGCATGCCCACACATGTACCTAGTGTTATCATGAAGGTTTAATTCATTATTACTAATACATCAGTTGTGATCCCGTTTCATTTTGGTTAATACAAAATCGACATCCTAGTTCACAAAATGAAAAGGAATTAAGCTTATGGGATGATTACATCAGTTGTGCACTTGCAGTTTTCCCAACTAAACTGTATAATTATAATATTGCTGTCTAAGTTTATATTTACTTGATAAATCATGGCTGTGTTTGTTTTCACAGAACAAGAAGCCCAATCCGAAGGTCACGCACCCCCCACAGATCAAGAAGTCGTTCCCATGATTGATCCAGAGACTGACAGGAACTTACAAAGCTGCCAATCAACACAGAAATATATGTACTGGTGTAATTTTAATACATGGACACTGCTTTCCACAAGATATAAGTTTTGTGTCGAGTTACATAGCTTATCTATCAGGCAGTTTTTAATTTCATAAAAATGTCCTCATTCTAATAATGGCACTTCATTTTCACATTTGTTCTGTCATTTCTTATGATAAATATCAAAAACAGTATATTTTTTCCCTTGAATTTTAGATACTGGAAGTTGCATTGTTTTGTTTCCTTAACCCTTTCACCCCTATGTAACTTTAGTAGACTCTACCATGCATTGATCTGGATGAGTCCATTATAGTCTACAATGGTGAAAGAGTTGATATCTTATTGTTTTAATACAAGTCTAGTGTTTGCTCGTTCATTTTAGTAAGAATTGCTATGGTAGACAATTTTTATTTTGACCATCAAGACTGGGTGTCTGCAGACCAGTTATAGCATGTATATACTCATTTTCATCTCATTCCAAGTGATTCAATCTGGCACCCTGCATTTTGGGGCATCAAATGCAAGTTTGTGCTGGAACAGAAGAATAAGATTTTGGGGAACATTATATATTGATGCAATGATGTCACTGATTGATGTTATCCATGTGTGTAAATAAATACAATAAACAACTGCTGTGTTGTTGTTTACTTCTTTATAACTTAACCTTCAGTACAGGCCTGATAAAGTGACGCAAAGCTTGCCTACACATTTTAAGAATCTCAAAAGTTTTCATTTAAAATAATAGAAAAAGTTAACAAAAAAATATTTAATGTGATAAAATATTGAAGTAATTTCCCTCTAGATTTATATGACTATTATTATACATGTATGAACTTTTATGAAAACAAAAGACATGTCATTAGGATTCACTTTTTATTCAATTTTAGTAAGATTTGCTTTGTGTTTATATTGTGCTGGCCTGTCAGATTGTATGTCTATCCAAATTTAGCTTTCCTGCAGCTTCTTGACTGGAGTGTTAAACTAAATTTGATGACTTACCATGTAAATCTCTGGACACAAGTTGAAAGACAAGGGTATGGTGATGGGAAAATCTGACATATAGCTTGACTATAGGTGACTAGAGTTTTCAATCAAATTTTATGAACTTTCCATTCACCCAAGTATTTCTGGCATCTAGCACTAGAGCCAACTTGAATATAAGTCACATGATAGTGAGAAAAAAGTACATTTGGCTTGTCTAGGTGCCTGACTAAAGTTTTTAATAAAACTTCACAAGTGTTCCCGATAGCAATCTGCATGTCATATCCATTGGAAGGTCAAAGACTAGGGTTATATTTGCGTATACTGATTGAAACAATACATTTGTGGCAGAAATATTCCATGATAAACAAATGCACTTGGACTGTTCTATAAGCAGAGCTAAAAATGCAGTTTGGAGAATAAAAAACCATGTATCAAGAATAAACTATTCTTTCACGCATTCACTGAATTACGTAATGTATCTTAAAAACTTATACATGTGAAATATATTAGCAGTAAATGGGGACAATATATGGTGGTGTAACTAGAAAACCATTATACAGGAACTGCATTGAAATAAGATATATGTATATTAACAGTACATAACTAAACAATCAACACCCTCACAAGTTTGTAAACAACTGCTGCTGAAATTTTTCCTTTTCTTAATTTCATAGCATTGCATATATATTGAATAGTGAAATATTGTTCAAGTTAAAAGGAAGTCATCTTGAAGGATGCAATATATATGATGCTCTTGTCTTTGGGGGTAAGGGTGAATACTATCAATTACGTAACAACTGGTTGTGTTTCATTGCTGGCAATAAAGGAATTGCTGCATCAAGTTGGACTCGTAAGTTCACTGGTAGTAGATGCAGCTCATGTAACCGGGTTCATATAGCACAACCAGTGATATATTTATGTATCGTGTTTCATTGACTCGGTCACCTAAGTCCATCAGATAAATGACCAGTAAGTACACTAAAGTGTTTAAAACGTCAATCAAATTGACAGGTTGATTTGGTACACTAGTCATTGAACATAATATAGATACACTTCAACATTTAACTGTTAGTGCTAAACTGTGTATTAACCTGTATACAATATGTATTTTGCAACCTGAGCACACTGTTCTGGAAGATGCAGGCTCTTTTGTTACTTCCAATTCCTTTGGTTATATTCAATTAAGTACAAAAAAGACGAAACAAAGAACATGGTTGACTTGTTTAGGTAACGGGGCCAACTGATTCACAGCTTTATAAAGGATGGCCAACAACAGCATTTTAGCATAACAAGTAATCAAGATAAATTACTGCAAGGTAATCCATAGTCCCAAACTGATGATGATTTCTTGATTTAATAAAGATATCCTTGTATATAAAATCTGAATACTCCCCCAGGCAAACCTTTTCAAAAGCAAAGGTCAAGTCATAGGTCACAGTGACCTTACTCCTGCACTCTGCCATCCCAAGATGCCCTTGTACATCAAATCTGGTTACTCCAGGTCAAATAGTATAGAAG
The DNA here is from genome assembly GCA_032360845.1 of Crassadoma gigantea. Taxonomy (NCBI): domain Eukaryota; kingdom Metazoa; phylum Mollusca; class Bivalvia; order Pectinida; family Pectinidae; genus Crassadoma; species Crassadoma gigantea. Next base: position 7,283 of record JAULCA010116853.1, on the reverse strand, counting down.
ATATGCCTCAGATGGAATGAGGGGGAAAGGACGGAATGAGTGCAAACCTAAATTCCCTTCTAGGAACTGGTTGGTGGACTAATAACCTACTTGCTATTTTACACAACATGGTTAGCTTCCACCAAGCATGATAAAAAACATGACATTGTATTAACAGTACCAATAGTTTTATGTTCAATGCTATTTTACACAACAAGAACAAGGTCATAGCTATCACAAAATGGGATGAGCTACTTTCTCTGGTTCATTATTCCAGTCTACTGTAGTTTGGGTAGACTAGTGTTCTCAGTGATTTATAAATTTGATAAAAAGTCTTTGAGAGAGCCCCCTTGACTGCCCTTATTCTGCTGGGCCAGCATCTGGCCGAGTAACTGGTGTGAACTTTTGGACTTAAGTCGTTTGGCACTTTTACTACTGGCTGGTCCAGACTTTGTCACTTTGTCCTTGATAAAGCTTTGAATAATTTCAGAGGTCACTGGGCTTTTGCTGTGGATACTTTTAGAGGTCACTGAGTCCTTGATAAAACTCTGGTTACTGTTAGAGGGCGCTGTGACTTTGGAGATTCCCGGGCTAGTTGTTGTGGTCATTCCATCACTCTGCATCTCACTCGAAGACTTCACAGGAGATGGAGGTGTGCTATCATCCACACATGAGAGAGAACTGAAATAACACATCAAAGATTAAAAAAACCAGCAATTTATCACTACTCGAGGCACAACAACTAAATTCTATAGAATGTTTTCCAAATGAAATAAATCATTTTAACGAGTGTATCCCCTACACTTGGTTTAATCATTTCATTGCCATATCAAGGGCCGCTTTCATTTATTGCGAACCAGAGTTGTTCATTTATGAAATAAGGTCAGACCTAGTAATCTGATGCTGATATCATTGCAGGTCTACCATAATTTATACTAGAAAATGTTGCATTTAAAAACAGACAAATCGGTGGTTCCGCACAAGCAAACAGCCCTAGGACTTTGATGGCGGCTCATCTAGGAGTTATCTCCCTTCTCCTTGAATCGGACACGCATTACAGCCTATGTTAAAAATTAAAATAAAATGTGTAATCCCATTTATGTCCCCACAAATATGATTTGATCCCCGAGAAAAATCATGTCAAGTCTCTCTGTTGTTCATCCCTACCAAGTTAAACAGAATATGCCTTAGAGAATTTAGTATAAGTTTGAAATAGCTTTTGAAAATGTTGACCATTGTAGCCATATTGGATTTCTAATTAACCTGAAATAAAATCACACTTTTACTTGCAAGGACCATACATTGATAAATCTTTCAAGTCAGAACTGGTTAAGAAGAGTTTGATATTTTTAAGAAGCTACCATGTAGAACTTGTACCATCTAGAGCAACTGAATGACCCATACAATAACAACCAGCTGTCATAACTTTGTACTTGACATTCCTTGTAAAGTTTGATTAAAATTCCTTCAGCAGAACTGGATTCATATTTCAAAACACTTTTTGCAAAATGTAGTTGTCAATCATTGTGGCCATCTTAGATATTTGATGATTCCACATAATCAGACTTTTCCCCCAGGATTATGTATGGACAACCCTATGAGGTTTCTTTTAAATCTCATTAGCAGCAGTTCAAAACATATATCTTCAAGATGGATGCTATGGCAGCAATCTTAGATATCTGCTAGATCAGAAATGTAACAACACTAAGTCTTTCTCTATATATGGTTTGTTTGGGTTTTACGTCCTTTTAACATTTAAAGGCATGCCAGGTTTCGTTGGTGAAGGAAAGCTGGAGTTCCTGGGGGGAAAACATCTGACAGCCTGGCGACTGCCCCACATGGGTCTCGAACTTGCAACCCAGTGGTTGAGGGCTAGTGGTAGCAGAATGTCAAATGCCTTAACCCTTTCACCACTGTAGACCATAATGAACTTATTTCAATAAATGCATGGTAGAGTCCACTTAAGTTATCAAGGGGTGAAAGGGTTAACCACTTGGCCACCGTGCCCCATCTTTACAAATTTGGAGGTGTGAAGCTCCAGATTGTCAAAGTTGAAAGAGAAATGAACGCAAAGAACATGCATCATTTAGGAAGTCAGATATCTTGACTCCTGCAAAAAAATACCCCAACAGAATGTAAACTACCAGTACATTATTAACAATGAAAAATATGAACCAGCATCTATGTAGGTTTTTATCGTGACTCAGAAATATGAAAACTTACGTCAGTTCACAAGATGATGAAACTGCACCACTCAAATCCTTGTCTTTCATCTTCTCACGTTTTCTCTGTTTGCTCTTCATTTTCAATTCCTTTCGTTTTTCTTTCCTTGTTTTTACCGGAATATCACTTATCTCTGTTGAAAAAAAAAAAAAGAATTAAGCAAAGTGTCTATAAAACACTGGGGCCACTTGTATAAACCATCTTAAGTTGAGGAAAATCTCAAGCAATATATTGTCTGGGAAATCTTAGACTTGAGGAAATCTCATTTGAGATGTTTTATACAAGTAGGGCCAGATATCAGCCTCGAAAACCGCCAATGAGGGAGATCTCCATCCACAATTTCCAATGGGGAGAAAGTGTGTGAAACATGACTGAAATTGCTTTGCTTTATTTACCTCCACTTTTTATGTATCAAAATAACTTAAAAAAGTATTGATTTGATTCAGACACGCCTGTAGTAACTAGGAGATCATTTGACCACAGGATGTAGATTTTGAGTTTGTGGGTTTGGACTTGAATGAGGGAGTTTCGAGGGAGTATGGTAAATTTTGGTCAAAATGAGGGAGTCCCCCTTCTTATGAGGGAGGTTTGACAGGTCTATATATATATATATGGCGTGGCTAAGCAGATAGCACATTCGCATTTCACAAAGAAAGTTTCGGTTCAATTCCTTGTTTGTACCTTAAAAGGCATAGAGTCTCCTCCCCAACCATTTTGGTTTCCTCCCACTTAGACTCCCCTGTGTATTTCTATCAAAAAAATCTGATTCTTGGTTATTAACAAACAATTATTTTTGTTGTCCCGAGTCGAAATACACAGGGGAGTTTTAACATGAGAGGAAATCAGAATGGTTGGGGAGGAAACTCTATGCCTTATAATCTCTTTTGTTGAAAGTTAATGAAACTTGTTTTAAAATTGTTTTAAAATAAATAAAGTTTGATTTAAAGTACATTTCCTCAGTTGTTAAACTAGTACATATACCTTCAGAAGGAACTCTCAGGGCTGATTTCTGTTCTTCTCTCTTTCTACGCAATTGACCAGGCATTTTCTCACTTTTTCCACAAATACTGCAAGTTATTTTCTGAAATTGATAAATTTGAAAATTTGTTATCCATATTCGGTAAATCATTTGTCAGAAAGACTGCAAGCTATTTTCTATGATTCATATCTTTGGACTTATTGATCTTGAACAATTAAGGTAAAGAATTTTGAACCAAATCCCTGGAATTTCAGCTGACCTGATTTTAGGGTACGGTAATTTGAAGGAAATACTTTAAAAGGATCTGATTTTTTACAAGCAAGTGTTAAATAGATATTGAAAGAGGGGGAGACCTTAATAATGAATGTGGTCTATTCTGAGTAAAATGTCATAAAATTGGGGATGGGTTTATCCCTAATCATGGGCTTATATCCAACGACATGCAGTCTATATATTTACAATATTATGACCAATTAAGCACAGGTAATATTTTTTATAATATGTGTATAACCAAATTTGCTGTCATTAAGTCATAGGATTTGACACTCACCACTGAGTTTGTGCTAGTTAGGTACCTCTCTACCATGTGGAGCTGACACTTTCCCAAGGAATGCTTGTTTTGCATATATTTCCTGAGAAGTTTGCGGACTCTTCCTGTCAAAGGAATCTTGGCCTGAATTCGAAAGACATCTTCAGGCTGCTGGTAAGTATGACCACATGATCGACACTCCTTCGATTTTTCTGTAACATTAGAGTTTGAATCTAAACCATCATGTGAGCACAGGAGAATGAATATTTATTGCAAGAGATGAGAGGTCATTACAATCGAGTATTATGACAATTGTTAACGTTTAGACATTATGCAAATTTTTCACAATAATAATAATAATATACAACATTTGATATAGCGTCGTATCTAGCTAACATAAGCTACTCTAAAGCGCTTTACAGTACATAGTTATACAATTAACATAATTAGCGTATACAATTAAGCAATACAATTCTGAGGATTTCGCAGGAGCTGCCTTATCAGGCGCTAACTGCTAGTCCTATGCCACCTGGCTAATATCTCCATGTGTGTGTATGCCTGTGTGTGTGCTGGAGATGTAATGTGTTCTGTTTGTAGTGGGGCCGCTTCCAACGGCATCTTTTTTAGTGCCACCTCACTTGAATGCTACAGTACAGATACCGCAACACCCACCCCAGACCAATTTATAGTCCACCTGGGTTGTTGGGAGCTGTGTGGGCAGGAGAAAAACACCATGCAAGATAAGAACCAACAGAATGTTTTCTCAAAAATATATTTCATACATTGTAATACCCCCTGGTAAACAGGATATCTGTACCTACACTATACTATACCAACTGGTAAATATTATATTTTAAAGTTTCTAAGCAAAGACATATCCTAGTTAACTGGAATTCTATCTCTTAAACAAAATATCCCTTGGTAAACAAGAAGGCACTCAATCAACTTTTGTATTGCCTGCATTTATATAAAGCATCTTTTGTGAACCTGTACACACATCTGGTAATTCATCACACATATACAGACATGAATTCATGAAGAGTATACATTTCAATAATTCTTCCCAAACCGACCCCTAATAAAAATCTAAATCTCAAAAAGTTTGTTAAGCACCCAATATATGATCATACCTTATGTTTTAAACACAAAATGTCAAAGAACAATTGAATTACCTGTAGCCTTTTTGTTTCGAGAAGCTGCTTCGAATCTACAACAGATACAGAATATTAATAACAAAATAGCTCAGTCAAATAGCTATGTAAATACAGCTAAAATTATAAAATGTTGATAACAAGCATGTTGTGTACCTTAAACTTAAGCAGGACTTTAGTCACCACACAATACATGTTCCCTACCACAACACATCATCTAATCACAGGTGACTGCCTAGCTGTGATAACGTAGCTTTCTGACAACGGCAGATTTGTTTTATACATGTGTTGTCAGAGCAGAGGAGGCCGGGTATTAATATTAATACTAATTACTGCCTCAAAAAAAGTGTGTGTGTGGGGGGTTTCTTTATAAAATAAAGTTTTGAGTAATACAGAACACACAATATACACAGTGATTATGTGTATAGTATATCTTCCCTTTTTATTGAGCAGATACCTATGATCTATTGTAACAATATGTGTGTAACAGGAGATGAAAAATTCATGGCCAGACCGGGGTTTGAACCTGGGACCTTCCAAACTCTAGATGGACACTCAAACAATTGAGCTATCTGGTTGCTGATGATCAACCCAGTCCAGTTCTGCTACATTCCTCCCTCCTTTTCCTAAGTCTTTGCCCCCGAAGACTAATTGAATCTATCAATCCTGTGGGATGTAGACAGAGATATCTCAACCAGAGGGTGAGAGCCAGAGGGTGAGCTATTTTTTAGCTTCAGCACGAGGCTCTGCCAAGTGCTAAACCTAAACAAATATCTCATCCCAAGGGTTGAGATATCTCTGTCCATCACACAGGAGTAATTGATAATTTTTCTTCCACATTTTCATATCGTAAAAAAATACCTCCACTGCAAAGTTGTGGCACCAAACTATCATCAATGGCGCATGAATACACACATAGCCCTGTGCTGCAAATGTGTGTAAATAAATCCACAATGTCAATAAAAAATAGCAGTCATAATTAAATTCAGATATTTAATACATTAGTGGTATTAGCAACGTCATATTGTATCTTGACATTTTTTGTTGTTGTAATAAGATAAATCAATATAGTATCTTAACGAAAACGAACAAAACATTTGTACCCAGGGTCATAGGTCCTGTTGAAAGAAGTACGTTTTCTGTGACATAAAAGCATGTGTCAGCTGTCTTGATCGAGGTAAATCAAGACAGGTTTGTCTTTTCCCCACCAAAAATGGGAATGTACCATGAAGTGTGGGAGAAACAAATATCTGCAACCCAGGTTCAGGTATCTCCTTCCCAAGCATACACCAAACGCTTGAAACAAGGGTTGGTCACAAGCACCACTCAATTGGAGAGGAAAAATGCACAGCCAGACTGGGGTTCGAACCTGGAACCTTCCGAACTCTAGATGGACACTCTACCAATTGAGGTATCTGGTTGCAAACGATCAACCCAGTCCAGTTCCACTGTTCATTTACAATACCACAACACATTGTCTAGTCATTTTTCATGTCCCTCACCATTGGACATCACAAATTGTCCAGTCAGTGATACGATACATGTCCCCTCATATACAAAAACATGTCTACGTTGTCTAGTCATTTTATCATTAACGTGTCATCTCAAATGCAGTTTATCCAGATAACCAACATACATTGTACCACAGGGGCTCCGCTCGGTTTCGGGATACTTTCGGTTAAAAATAAACCTTTACACTGGGGAATACAATGTAGTTTTGGGGAGTTTTCCTCGAAAATTGGGTAGGAATTACCCCATTTTCAAGGTTATTTCCCCAAAGACAGTTTTATTTCCCCATCCCTAGTAGGATTTCCCCTATTCTGTGAGATCCCCTCTGTTCAGCTGAAATTTCCCCTTTTTCCCTGAAATTCCACCCCAGGCAAGGCGGTCACCTTAACCTGTACACCAATAGACCAACTGACCATGCACATACACATCAGTTAATAACAGCAACACCTCAGTACCATCAATTTCATAAGGTTTTGAATGTGTTTAAACACCAGATAAAAAGTGTCGCTGTTATTATCTATTAGCCCGAGTTTCCTCTGGCCCTGACACCAGACTTACACATTTTGACAGATAGATGTCTGGTGTGGCCCAAGTCTGGTGAGGGTATGATACCAAGTGTACAAACTACTTGAATCTGATTGAAAAGATAGAGGTAGGAAATTGTGATTTCAAGGTTTTAATGTCAAACATATCTAATAACTAACTGAATCTGGGTGCGGTTCGGTTACCACTACAGGCTTGATAGACCGGGTAATGTATTGTAGCGGAACTAGTTCGGAAGGACCCGGGTTCGAGTCATGGACCGGCCGTGCATTTTTCAGGTCCAGTACAATCTACCGATTGAGCTATATAGCTATAAAGACCTATAATAGCTCTATTGACCTATCTGAAATAGGTCTTTTGAGCTATTTTC
>JAULCA010116742.1:1340-15838 GCA_032360845.1 Crassadoma gigantea | reverse complement strand
CCGTTGGCGGTATAATGTGACCGGGCGGAATGCTGTGATTGGTGCCTCCGACATTGTATTTCAGTGAGATGACGCTACAAAGTCGGTATCAGATCCGCGCTATCACAGGGAGGTAAAAACTAAAAACGTCAATATACCCTGCCTCCTGCACACACACACACACACATCCCCCCCCCCTCCCCCCCACAACACACACACACACACCCTCCCCCTCCCAACACACACAAGTTCTACTCCTGCTATTTTTGCGTTTTATGATTATATTTCTATTTTAACTTGGTACATGTTACCTTCAGCGATTCATTTATACACTCTATGGCACGTAGTTGCGTTAAATGTCATTTATTATTCATATGCCATTAATTCATTGCTCGTTATATTTGTTTACAACTTTTCATGAAATGATTTTTCCTTTGTAGATTTGATTAGCATACGAAGATGGATATTTTGAGACAAAGGCGAAAAGTGAAGGAAAAACAAACAAGTGAGTGTTACTTTCCAATTTTATAATAAAAAATATTACATGGAAAGTTGTATAATAATTCAAACAAATTCACAACTAATCGTACAATTGAAAGAAAAATAATAATGAGACAAAGAAGTACATAAACAAAAACATGTGACAAGTTGTTAAAATAATAAGTTACATTACAATTAGAATTGGCCAACGTAACATTTCTAAAATATTTTGTAACATGATATTCAAAATTATTTTTAAGCCACCAGTCTGTATAAGTGACATGTTCAACGTCTGAATCAAACCATTGTGGATTTACATATAATTCTAATTCCAACATTAACGTAATTAGAATTTTAAAGACATTCCTCTATGTGGTGAGAATTATTTTCGAACACAACCTAACACATACATCTAATACCCTGACCTCATTTCACTCGGTATAACAGGTCGGCTTCTCTCATTCCCTTCACTGATTTAAATTACGGTAATGACCAAATTATTTGTAGATAAAAAGGTCTCATATAGTTTCAAAAACGAAATATGCGTACATCAAATAATATTTACACATATATACAAAACCTCACTTACGTAGTAAAAAAGACAATCTATTGCACATCTGTTGTATGGGACCATCAGTAGTAGTACTGTAAAAGTAAAAACAATGCGTGTTGAAATTTTCGTCTCGCGTCTCTTTAAATTGTTTGCGGTGTACATATTTTTTTGCGTTAACAATAGTTTTGAAATCTATGTATATATTATATACATCATCTATATAATCTTTAAAAAGGAATTTGCGTTTGGATATGTTCGCGCTTATTTCGTCAAAGTGAAAAACATTTCAACACCGCGAAAATTTTCACGTTTACAGTAATTTACACTCTACAAATTGTAGCTCAGTAATTTGAACAGCGTTATCTTGAGCCAATGTTTATTGTTTCAATCCTCAAAGATGGCACGTTATTCAAATTTCAAATGTTTTCTTAACAAAATCACATTAATAAATGTGTATACAAAATCACATTAATAAATGTGTATACAAAATCACATTAATAAATGTGTATACTTACTAATTAATAAAATCCACCGGTCGTATTAAAATATGTAACACTGGTAAAACCTGGTTTCATAAGTGTCAATTGACTAAATGGCCAGGCAGCAGTGTTGATTTGTTTTTGTTTCTATCTGGTGATAATTGTATGACACAACATTGACTGTTAGAGTATTAATTTTTTCCACAATATCTTTTGTTATAAACCAAATAACCGGTGATATTTAAATAGAATGTGCTATTATGCTAGTCAATCTTGAAAAACGCCAGAGAATGTCTGGATTTGAAGGATTTCGTGAATGCTATCGAACTACTAAGACAATAATTTGTGTTATAGATATTACCATTTAGAAAAGTATGGTATGAATATTGAACCGGGTTATGTAAAATTGCAATCTTTAGAAAAAAAAACAATTCCTATCAACAAAACGTGATATAAAAAAAAAGCTATCCCTACACTCAGGAACATACAAAATAAAAATCGTTCAAACATTCAAGACACTATGCTTCCAAACATTACAGTAAGTATAATGATTTATTGACAAAACTTTTCATCTTGCGTTTTCATACAAAGAGCAGAGTGTGTCAAAAACAAATAAAATTCAAAGAAAAAATCGCATGTCATTATCGTATATTTCTTATTGTGGTATTATAGTCATACATGTATTTTTTCTTCGTACAAGAATATATTATACCAAATGGCGTTTTCATTTTGTAAACATATGACCTTTCGAATTTAGGCATATATCGATAGGTCTGTGTTTTGTCCTTTTGGATGCAAACAAAATGGAGTTGCAGTGTGTTTATGAATCTTTGGCTAACATACCCAAATACAAACGTTTAAGCTATTTTAGATTTCACTGCTAACGATTCGTTAACCATTTCTTTGTCGCCATTGTCGTCTTCTATTTCGCCAGTCTCTCGGTCGACCACGGTTCTGATCAGGTTGCGGGTTGGATACAGGACCATGGTTATGACCTGCATGGGGATCAGTTTCTGTATGTGTATTACCATTTCTCTGCTGCTGCTGGTTCCTGTAACGCTGTTGTCGGAGTCGAGCGAGATCTGAAAAAAGAAAGATGTGTTACATGTTGTCCGAAACAAAAATGAAAGAGATGTGACGACTTTTTGAGAAACAAGAACATGTTTTGTTTTCATTAAACTTATATCTGAACAGAATACTTATAATAAAAGAACACTGATATTTATGATTTTTTTTAAACTTTTGCTTGCAACACCAGACTACATATAAAAATATATCACCCACTACTGTGGTCTCCCTAGTTAAGAGTGAGACTCGCCAGGTGTGAACATGTAGCCTTGTATTGTGAACAAAATATAACAAAACCCATCAGATCTGTCACTATTTAAGTTGTTTAAATCTTACAAAACACCAGAAAAACAAGTTAGTTGTCTTTAGTCAAACTGTGATGTATTTCGATACTGGACCTCAGCGGACCTCAAACGATATCTTACGTGACAAACAAGTCATTCATAACTAAAAACACAGTATGCGTCAGCTGTTTATATGACGTCATCATTCTACAGATTTAATGATCGATTCATCTGCCATTGTGAATGAAGACCCAGGTCACTGACAATTAGTGCTATATATCTACTTATGTTAGTTACTTTTAGAAAAAATGCGTATTGTTTCTTTATGCCTGTGTGGGGCTCAGTTTTTAAGAAAAAATATACGCTAGTGGAATAATGTAAAATGTATTTGATCATTGTTCTTCAATGACAATAAAGAAAAAAAAGTGTCATTGCAAACATATATTTATAGTATTACATCTGACTTTGGTTAACAATTGGTGTTAAAACGTATTTAATTTCAATAATTGACACATAATTGTAATAATATTAATCTACCCTGAGCTAATACCACGTCCTGATTGATTACGTTTTGGTAGATGAAATCACGTTGTGACGTCACCAAATTGTTATAACATTATAGTATATGGATATAAATTGTTTTACATATATGCAGATAATGTGTTATATGTTGTTAACGGTTTATCTGAAAAGTGTGTGTATATATATATGTACTCCGTGTTTCAATACTTTTACACTACGAACTATGATTTGAAAACCCCTTTTTATCATTTATATTACCGTAGTATGTATCTTAGATATAGATATTAATACATATAGTATATATTACATTATATCTATAATACACAATAATTACTTATTACGTGATATGCTTCATAACTGTAATTTTTCTGTCTTTAATTCACTTTTTTAACTAACATGACATGCATTTTGACTACAACAACATAAAGCTTTCTTTCAAATTGTTTCATTCCTTAAATAAGGCTTTCTCAAATGGGAACTTAATTTTTTCTTAAAAATCTCAAAATATCAAAACCACATGAAGTCAGCAGAAATTTAAGCTGTACTGTTTTCTTATAAATCTTAAAAAAAACACATAAAGAAATCAGAAAAAGTGTTCTTTCCATTCGTCATTACTATAATTATTGCGGTTAAAATCTGAAAATCCAACACCAAAGTCCAATTTCCTGGTAAGAAAAGAACAATGGAATAAGGGCCAAATTGTTTGATGTCTAGTCAGTTTCACGATATTTTTGCATAACAAAGAGACGAATTTTATCAATCAAAATGTGTTGTTTGACTCTTTCTGTAATTCGGAGACTCAAAAATGATAAAGCATAAAACAACGACTGTAGCCTAACGTAAATAGATATAATATTTCATGATGATTATTCATACTAAATAAGACTGTTCATAATTTGTTAAGCTAACAAATATTCTACACCTGTTTATTTCCTGCTTGTGATGTGCCTAATACTTTGTGGTGAATGTGACGTACATGGTGATATTGCGTACATGTATATCATTACCCATCTATTTCTAGACGATTGCCCCCGAGGGCAAACATGACAAAACAATACGTTGACTTGATAGATTGGGGCTTTTGACGTAATGTGCAAAAACGTCAGTCTACCTTCATTTGCATATATTTGAGAACAATTGCTCAGTTTATAAATTGCATTCTTTCAAAATGTATTCACATATTTAAAGCCTCTTTATCACTGTCACATTATACCACAATTTGTCATGTAACCTACCTTCATTTTATGTAAATTACCAAAGATGAAAGATTACAATATGTATGTAAATAAGTTTATATTGATTGAGTTAAACTACCGTATATAATTAAGCTCAGAAATTTCGTTTACTCTATCAACACCGATTGATAGTCGGCTGTGATATATTCATCTTGCTTTTGTGCTGCAAAGAAACATTGTTCATACAGTTTTAAGAGATTTAATCAAATTATAAGAATCGATTCCGTTTAATTTCACTACGACAAAATTAAAAAAGAAAATGCTTACATTTGTAAATTTTATTTGCAATTATTGTTTGATATTTATACATAAACATTCCATGCACGCTTTTACACAATGTCGATAATTTGGAAGATGGTTTAATTGAAGCATGTGACCATATCCAAGTTTTTTTCATTAAATGTATATGAATATATAAATATCAATCCATATTGCTTTGATTAAAGAAATAATTGAAATACTATCAATGATAAGTAAATTATTACAACAAAACATTTTCCATATTGCACAGGATTTTTGAGTCTCCTCATATTGCATCTTTGACAATAAAACGAAACAATACGTTTCTTTTATTTACATTTAAAATACTGTTAATTTCTGCAGATTAATTAGATTAATACTGATTGAACTTAACAAGGATACGTGTTAGCCACTCAAACATCACACACACCATATTGAGCTAGTACTAGAGGTAGAAAGCACCGATAAATATATAATTATATTATTTACATAAGGAAGGAAATTAATTCATTAGAAGGCAACAACAGCATTGTTAAGACTTAAATATGAAATAACGATAAAAATATATATACATTAAGACAAAGGTAAAGAAAAAGTTTTCCTGAAAACACAGACTATCTGGTGACCATATGGTTTTTTCTAAACTTCAGTGTTCGGTGATCATCTTATTGTTCTGATATACGCGTGAAAAACATTGCTTATTAATAATGTAATCCTCCTCGCTCACTCTTTGCTTGTAACCAGAAAACTGAAGTTAGTCGTCATCTTGTTGGTGCATTTTGTCTTTGCATCAAATCCGTGATCTTTAGCTTAACTGATTTACTACCATATCAGTTTTATAATTACTAATTTTTCCGCCAATATCATTGTTTGTTGCCTTATGTATATAAATCGTTTATCTTTTAAATCCAAAATCAATATTTTTGTTTTGTGGTTGCAGTATAGAAGATATTTTGTATCTAACAAGTATTGTATATTTTACTTGTATTAAGAAAGGCCAAATACTTAAGCGGAATCAACTACGGTAAAACTTCGCTTATTCAAAACCAAATTATTTCGATGTTGATGGTAAACAACAAATTCTGTTCAAGTACAAATGAAAGAGGAATCTCATTCAAGACTCCTCCCCAATCATTGTGTCTAGACTTACGAATTTGCACGGTATAACGTAAAATTGTATCATTATATCAAATAATGTATTAGTTTACAACCCCCAGAACATGTTTTACAAGGATGTGTATGACAGTAACAATGTATTATAACAACATGTTAATGACAAAATGTATTACTATGATAATGATTTGGTACAACACACTGCATTTCAATGAAGTGCTAGCTAAATACTTTGCAATAGTTATGACATCATATTTGACAATAAAGTGTATTAGGATAAATATGTAAACGATGAAGTTTGTAATAATGATAATGGTCTAAGAACAACACAATGTATTTCAATGAAGTGTACGGTAACAAATATAACACAATGTATTACAGTGAAGTGTATAATGATAACAGTGATATTCTCACAAGATAAAAAGAGCAAGTTTTACAACAGAGTACATAATTACCATAACGTCATAAGCTTTGATGTAAAGGGTACTTTCAAGTTAAAATATATGATTACCGTTGTCACTATCATGACAATTAAGTTTCAATCTTTTCCAACAGAAATATTAAAACACACCTCGCACTTTACAGAAATGCATTTGTTCTTAATTTTAAAAAACAAAATTTAATCGAAACAAAAAAAACTTAATGCTTATGTATCAAAACTGTGACCTTTGAACTGCAAAATCCAGTACTTGACCAAGGTTTTATAAATTATTAATGCGCATCATCAAAATAAGAGATACATAGAATCAACAAGGGAAGTAACTCTTGTCAAGGAAATATTTTTGTTGCTTGATTTTCTCTATATCTGTGCATCGAATCATATTCATAATAAAAAAAGACTTACTCTAAAGCGTAACTCATATTTGCGAATAAATCTAGGAGAGTGGTACCCTGTACCTTCAAAGCATTTGTTAGGATGACGTGGGTTGATTTAAATAGCACAATGAAAGTTACTTAAGCACATTGTATAATCTATTATATATGTATAACAATGTTACATGAGGTAGCCCCAATGTAATTGTGATTTAAATAATACAATGAGATGCAATATTATGAAGTAAGCAAGCAAATATGAATAAATATATAATGACATATAGTTTTGCCCATTCTAATTGGTTGAATAAAAAATAACTGAAGGTCGGTGATTTGCGATATTGGCTTAGTGTTACTATTTTTAGAAACAACATGACAATATTCACTTGATGACGTCAGTCCGATTGTAACATCACAATGCTCCCTGATAAATGCAGTACTTTCTTCCGTATAAATCTGAGAAAGTGATAATGACCTCGACTTCGTCCCGGTTAATATAAATTTCTCTGTATCATATAACCACATATTCTCCTCAACAAAAATCCATATTTATTCAATATTACAACCGCAATATTGCTTCAGTCTCGAAGGACAAAGCAAGGAATTGATAAGAAAGGAATTACACCTAGAGGGTAATCAATCGAAACACCTTTCCAACTTTCTAACCTCAGTGCAATTATTGTTTTTCTTTTTTTGCCTTTACGAATAAGGGATAGTGCGCCATCGCCAAGTGTACCTTTATAACACTTTTCGGGAAAGGCTTCATTACCTTGTGCTAAATATGAAACATATATAATACAATATTTACTGTTGAATTACATTTGTCTGATATAATTTATATGTGGATTATCAGTGTACTATTTTGCAGATTTGTGAAACCCTTCCATAACAGTAAGATACAGTTGTTGTAACACTGAAGGGTATTCTTAGGATTAGAGAATATGAATGTGCATGTATAAGAGCTATATCTGAACCGACATATTTATTTTAAAGCTTGTTGGCAATGTCGACAAGATAATAATATAATGTTTGTCCACGAGAATTCATTCCGAGTGCTTTAGTTGTTACACTTCATTTAACAAAACTCTAATGTTTAGGAGTATTATATGTTGTTTTGACGATTATTTTTTATTTCATGTTTTTTTACGAAGTACAATTAAATGTTGCTTTGATTCTCGTGAAAATTTAGTGTTTTCATATTCAATTGTCAAACAGCTTTGAAGATAAATTAGTTGAACAAGCTCAGATATAACACATCTTCTAAAACATTTACGTCAATATTACGTGAATGCAAGAACCTATGGCCGACGACGGAAATATTTACCGAGGAAACGATTCCTGGGCGACTCAGTTGTCCTCTTTGGTGGAAGCACAGTACACCTGTAATGTCTTTCACACTTTTTGGTTTCCGGATTGAAGTTGTGCATCCTCGGGCAGCGGACAACGTAAATGTTGTTAGACTGGCACTCAGAGAACAAGTGACATTTATCGGTACACGCAAACTTCTCCCCGGTTACACATGGTGCGTTACACTGTTCTCTTCTGATTGGACACGACATAAAAGAGCTAACCTTCGGTTTGCAGACTGAAATACACAAAAGAGTTCATTAGTAGGAAGCATGGCTCTGATAAATTGAAATATCATATGCAATATCAAAACCGGGATCTTTTCATATATGTACTAATTATATAAGGAACAAAATTTCCTTTTTATTTGAAGAATGTTTTTCAACTTTTTTATCTAAAATTAGGTATTTGCTTTATATCTATATTATGACAAGAAATATTGAAACCATTTTCTGTAAAATACAAGGATAATGAATTATTAAGGTAATAAAGCCATTGTACTTATTAAATAAATTTCTCTCACAACCGCTATAGGACTCCTCACTTTCAACTCATTGGATAAATATGCTACGAGCTGATAAACATTTTAGTTGACCACTTATGGTCCTAGACGCTATGTCATTGTAACAATGTTTTGCGATCGAATATTCCGTTGTGAGGCCATAGCTCACGACAATTGTTTGATGCTGTATTCGTAAGAAATATGTGGATATCTGAATATTATATCTGAACGGGTCCCCTAATAATGATGGTTTGTTGTAATGTTTATATAACTTTCGTTAGTTCATTTTCAAATTGTAAAAGACGCTCGGGAAACATCGTGTCTTTTACTTACTAACGAGAGTCAGGCAAACATCATAACCAACGACAACTGGTTAGGGAAGTGTCTATATCATTGTGTAAATTTACCTTTTAATTTAGGGTGGTGCATTGGCACAGGTCCAAGTGGGTTTGGCTTTCTTCTCATGTGCCCGGGAACGTTCATTCTTATGTCTTCTTGCTTTAGTGCATCAGGCCAAGGCCATCTCCGGCTATAGTCACAGAAAAACGAGACATGGATATTGTCGGTGTTAAACTGTGGACATTCATTTCCAAACTGCCAGACTTTCTCCACTGATTCCCCGTAACTACTTTCGTTACTATACATGTAATTTGGATTGGTGACTCGCATGGCTCCGGTACATCGTTCATACCTACGCGTTCTCAAATTCAAACAAGAGGGATGGCATACTCTCCCACAATTGTCGTAGGCAGTGAATAGAACTTCTGTTATACCTCTGCCTGGGTTTTTCACTGCCACATATGCTAATGCTACTGATATCGCAAGTCGATTGTCAACAACCGCGTATTCGATGTATTTACCCTCGTAATTGATGCCATCAGTTTGGACATAGACTACTCCTGCTCCACTTTTAGAAGTCTGACAGTTATCGTAACGTTTTGGTTGTCCTGGTTTGATATAATTATACACTTTATTCTGTTCAGAGCGTGGAGAGTACACATCATTATCTCTTTGAACCTTTCCTTTTTTCACCGGATACGAATGATAGGCTTTATAGTCATTCGGTCGCCTGACCGTTATTCTAACAGGTAGATACATCCAATGACCGGTGTCATAGTCTCCGTTCACACCAAACGTGTTCTGTGTTGGTAATATAACGAGCCCATCGTCCACACCGTAACCTTTGTTGGGAGGATTCGGTGTCGGCGGTGGGTATGTAGGACAATCGGGTCGTTGTGTAGTAGTTGTGGTGGGGGTAGTGGTGGTTGTAGAAGGGGTGGTGGTTGTGGTGGTGGATGGAGTGGTTGTAGTAGTTGTTGTAGTGGTGGTAGTAGAAGTAGACGTTGTGGATGTTGGATCAATAGGATCCTCTCCTATAAGAATCGGCACACATCTCGGTCCATGTCTCGGGTGATCTATGCATCTTAGCCATTTGCTATTACAATGCCATCTTAAGACATCACAGGTTGGTCGTGGTGCATAGCGGTAACCAGCACTGAACCGTTTTTGCAAGGTATCAGCTACATACAGGGACGGTTCCAAATCAAGCCTTACATCAGGGGCGTGGAATATATCTCCAAATTCCGCCGGATAGTCTGCCTCCACATCTACATTATTTCTTTCCTGGTTTTCTCTAAACATTTCCCATATATAGTCGACGAAAGCGTGATGAAGAAAAAACACTGGGTCTAATGCTGCTGTACGTATAACACCCATTTGCCCATCTACAAAAATATGTACGGGGCCATGTTTAAACTCAATATCATATTGAGGTTCTGCATTTCCACAAATATCTCCAAAACGTATGCGTGAGGTGATATTTATAATATCTTCTTCAGAAAGCAATTGCCCTGTCGCTCCTACATTGCGCGTAAGATCATTTTCTGACGTGGGCCCGGCAAATGCTCCCTCAATAACAGTTCCATTTCCGTTCCCGGCGAATGCTCCTGACCACATGATAGAATGACGTGCTAGTGGGCCTAATTCGTAGTCAATCGTTGAATCCCAGTAGGGAATACCACCAAGCTCAGGCTCTTCGATGTTAAGAGCTTCCTCAAACCTGAAAGAAATCCGTAAAAATCTTCCGTGACTGTATTGCAGAGTTATTTTGTAAATCTGGATCATTTGTATGCAATATGAAATTGATAAATTTCGTATGATTTTAGAAAGTGACGTTCACTTTTGCTGATATAAGTAAACAAAAATAGTCATTATATTCTTTTCATTAATCTAAGCTTAAAACATAACACATAATTATAATAATTTTATCATAATATCAAAGCAAAATGCACATAATTAACAAAATATATACAGGCTTCTACGTTTAATTTGACTTGTAAGATGTCCGCGTTTGTTGTTTTAAGTGTTTTCATTGAACCACTTGTGATGTCACAATGAAAATGTCATATAACAATTAAAAACGTATTTGTTAATTTCAATTATTGTTCCTGTAGTTTATTAAATTATTTATTTGTGAAAAAGTAAAAAGGCATTATAGCACAAATGCATCTGTTTATATATGGTTTTGATTTACAAACATATTTTGCAATATTAGTTTTATCATGTACATACATGAGCAAGTAAATCCTGTGCCAGCCAGGGAAATTGCAACCCCCGTGAGCTGTGAATTGAGTATCTCCCGAATGATAAGCTGCAAAGGCTTCATATCGAGTGATATTCCCTTCCTGGAAAAAAAGGAGTATTAATTTAACTGATACGCACGGCCTGAACATTATATATGTAAATAAGATATACGAAAGTGATGTATTTCTAGTTATTTAAGTTATTTTAATCGATCAAGATACTAAATATTTCAGTACAAAATTGGAAAGGTCATCCCGCACTTCATGTTAATCTACAGTTCAAACATGTAACAGTAGGGGAAAAGTACCAATAGGGAACATACACAGGATATGGAAATTATAAGGCAATACCAACTTTCATCACCAGAGAACGTTTTCAAAAAGGATCTCTACAAATAGAACGATAGGCAGCAAAAACTCCTTTTAAAATTGCAGATCGATAGCGAGTGGCAAACTATTGAAGCATTTGCACTGTAAAATATTGCTGTCGCTTCCATTTAGGACTCATCACGTCACGACAAATCTACAGATTTATACAAATATCTTTCGGGTTTTGTAACCCATCCATCCCTATCCCTGCAGAAAGGCAGGCTTTTCATTTAAGATACCAAAATTGACCATCGCATTACGAAGGATCTCAACGTTTTCTTTTCCCACTTTCTTACTCTTTATTTGTAGTGGTGTCTCCAAAGGTACTATTTCGCTTAACCTCATACAGACAGACAGACAGACAGAAACCAAACCTGAAAAATGTTACGTATTATATTTAGAAAAAAAACAGTGAAGGAAGAAAAGGGCATACACTTACCAAAGTATTTTTCATTTTATACACAGCCCTATGGAAACGATTGCGTTCTTCGTCTGTTAACATACGGTATTCCTTCCTTACACGTATTTGTTCTGCTTGACGTTTTCCTCGATGTTTATGAGTCTCGTTTTGAACCTTATATTTAATGCCCTCTATATAGGATCGTGCACTGGCGTGCCGACTTAGAAACTTTTTGCTTAGTTTCGTAGTTCGCATTTTATTCCAATCAGATGAAAATGTGCAGTAGTTTTTTACTGATAATGCTACAGAGTTTTCAACATTGTTAAAATTCTTATAAAATTTACGAAGACACTGTGCAAACCATGGCTCCAGACGAAGATGTCGATAGTTTTGGCCAATGACACTTGGTAAACATCCAGTAAGTGTTATCAATAGGAAAAGTCTTAAATACAGCATCTGAAAATAAGAAACCAAATTGTGTTAAACACTAGTTAACGCTTGTCACGTGACATGTAATCATTTCACCGAGGTTTTTACACATAAAAAGGTATTAAATATTATCTGTTATTGCTTTTTTTCTATTTGATTTTTTTCCAACTCATCACAGGTTCTCGTCTCGATTTTGTGTTAATATCATCTGTACTCAATACATAAAGTTGCATTTAATGAAACTTAAAACGTTATTATATTTTAAAATATATTCACATTTTTTTTCTACAATTCTTACCTTCAGTTATTGTGTTGCAAAATACTGATATATCTAAATAAGCTATTATTTAAAAACGATCTTCTACCACTGCAATATATAACGCCTTATACAGTGGGCTACTTAGTTAGCCAGCTTAACTGTGTTAACATCGTGAACGAACTGACGAGTGTAACACAGACTGGCTCTTTATATGATTAACCTGTAGAAGGAAGTCGTACGCTACCAATCTGTCATTCATTAATTACAACAACACTGACAATAGCCGTTACCCTCATACGTGCGATCCCTCACATAAATGACATGTGTGTATATATATCAAGTACAACACAACTGAAGAAGGATTACCTATGTGATAGCGTTACGCACGCAAATAGGTATCAACCAATCACGAACAGCTTGAACCGATGCGGGAAAGCAACTATAATTAGATATAAAATGGATATGACATCAATATCTAAATTAACCAAAACCCTTTACCTAATATTTGTTATGTTTTCTTTTTAAAAAAGTACATACCATTAATTTCCCGGTTGAATGACTAATCGAATATTTTGCAAAGTATTTTTTTAATCAGTCTTAGTTGTGCTTACCTTAAACATACCCTAATATCACTTATGTACGTATTGTATTAAAATTTTTATTTACAGGAAGAATTTATAATTGTATTTTCATTTTATAACCCTACTCAAATTACTCTTTTCAACATTTATAACTTATTCATTAAGTTCAAGACATATTCAACTCGCTTACACCAAATCACACCAATGATCTATAAACAAATTTTAACGTGTTAATTTTCATTTGAAATACTTGTTTGCATAAAAATGATTATACTGAGAGAGATAAAATTAAAAGAGTCT
This sequence comes from Crassadoma gigantea, assembly GCA_032360845.1. NCBI lineage: Eukaryota > Metazoa > Mollusca > Bivalvia > Pectinida > Pectinidae > Crassadoma > Crassadoma gigantea. The sequence goes on along the minus strand of JAULCA010116742.1, from coordinate 2,303 downwards.
GAATGCTTATTTTTCACATCCGAAAACTACATCCGTCGTCATAAAACAAGTATCTTAGAGAGCATAAAAGTTCAAATAATCCTGCGAGTATCTTATTATTAAGTAAATACAATGTATAACAAACTTTACCAAATTTTGCCTTTTTGTTTTTAATTTTCTTGCTAATAACACATATTTTTCCATGTTTTTTGCAAACGGGTGTGACAAACGATTCGAATTTAATCTTTGTAATTTTAAATCCAGGGGCTTACATTTTTATTCGTTTGATTTTTATTGTTTTAAAGTCTTATGACCACAATGTTTATCAATCTGCCAAATTTTAGTATTTGAATGATAACACATGCTAAATTCAGTTTCCGCTTAACCGAGCAACTTGAATATGGATTTCTTGTTATGCCTCAAACGTTATCTAGAACTCAACCAGCATAACGCTATGAAGCATTCTGGTTGAGTTTTTCATAGTCCCCGAAAATCCATTTACACCATTAAAAAACTAAAGATAGTAAAAATTAAAAAGATATTTATGGGGTTTTTGAATGCACGGTAGTCTAGTGGTAGGACATCGGGCTTTTGCCCGAAAGGTTGCTGGTTTGCGTCACGGCACGGCATTGTGTTGTATCTTTGAACAAGATTATTTACTTCGCTTGTTCTTGTCTACTCAGCTGTGGGCGAGTACGTGATTGGGCAGTGCTAGAATTGTTGAATGCTAGCTGTGAGCGCCGAAATCGCAGATCCGGTTGTATGATCTACGGGGAGTTGAGAAAGATATTAGTAGGTTGCAAAGCCCTATAACCAAGGATGATAATTTGAGAACCGCTTTGAGACGACTTACAAATTAGTTTGTGATAAAGCGGTATATAAGAACCTCGAAATATTATTATGCTATTATCATTATCACAAATAAAGAAGTTCAGTATTCAATAAAAAAAGCTGGGAAAATGTCAATTATACGGTGATTACTTT
>JAULCA010116631.1:0-15839 GCA_032360845.1 Crassadoma gigantea | reverse complement strand
TACGCCGACGAAGATCTACGAACTGCATGTTTATTGTTGTTCGATATTGATAAATAATCAAACAAGATTATGTAACATATGCGCATTGGTCTGCATGTCTTGCAAAGTAGCATTTTTTTTTTGTTTCCGAATGAAATATAAGACTTCTTGAATGCTTGTAACATTTTCTATTATGTCTCTCTTTCAGTTTTAATCCTGATCCCACCATACGGCAGTCGTTCTGGAGTCATTCTGTCTGGGGTCTGATCTCTGGATTCAGGTTGCAGTATGCTCAGGCGACATTTCAACGGGTCAAGGCAACGCCTACTGTATCAACAGCCAATTGGTGAAGTTATATGTACCACATGTTACGGTAGAACGTCGACTTTATACAGTCATGTTTATTTACTCGATGAAATTGTTTTGCACTGTAGCTCAAAATCACTTTTATATCATTGTTTAAGGGGCAAAATAGGTTAGTTTATTTCAACTTGCTCTGACTGCCATTTATAATTTGAGATCAACGTGGACTGAATAAGCATATGAAAGACGATATCACTGACACTGCATCCATTTTGTCATTTTTTTTTCAGATGTATATAAATCACGACTACTATATTCACTTGTCACGTGAACAACAAAAGAACTATTTTCAAAAGCTCATGAAAATGAAAAAAATTTATAACTATTTGTATACAATAATATCACCTCACAAGTAAATCTCATTCCTAATATGCAATACATTTGATTAGATCGAATTGACATTTTATCGAAAGGCAAATACCACCTTATTGGAACAGAACTGAAAAAATGAATGAATGAATGAATGAATGAATAACAATCCACTTTTAGTATTCCAGTTTTGCTGATGACATAAATATTTTAATACTCGTATGTTGTATTTTTCAGGATGTTTCTAATGGCATCTGTATCATTCCTGTTTATATCCACACTAGCAATGATGGAGGGGGCGGTCATGTTCGCTTACTATCATACAAAAGGATGCGATCCACTTGAAGTCAAACAAGTCAGAAACCCCAACCAGGTAATCATATTGATTTACCCAATTTACATACAAAACAGCTTAAGCAACACTTCCTTGGACATAGATTATCCATTCTGTTACCATTTCTGCATTTATTTTCTATGTTTCGAAATAAAAAATCCATTTATTCTTCAGTAGAATACATTTTGCTGCTTGTTTATTTGTATCAAGTTAATGTATTTAGTTTACATTTAATCTAAATTGATACAGATATACGTGTATGGAATATCACTTTTCAGTTAATAGCAATATTGGTACGAGACATGTTCCAAGATATACCCTGTCTTCCGGGACTTTTCCTTGCGGCGCTGTTCAGCGGTTCACTCAGGTAATACATGCAGAAGCCTTTTTTTGTAGAAAGAAAATAAACGTTTCTGCTTTCAATTCCTATGTTATAAACGTTTATGTTATTTGCATTTTAATGAGCTAAGCAACATTGAAAATTCAAATCAAGCATGCAAATCCCGGTATTCTCACAATAACAATGCGAGGTAATCCATTTTCCATATTGTTTGATAAGCAACCGGTTCAGTGCTGTGCGAAATTGATATTGCTTTGATGAGAAAACAGGTGTCACAGCAAACAAACATCCAGACGAGAGACGTTTCATACTAGGAAAAGTTCGAAATTGAATAAATATCAGAGCATTGATTTTCAAACTAAAAGCAAAATAAGATGTATTGACATACATATGTACAATGCTAACAGAAATATATGTTAGACAGAATTAGCATGCATGTATTAATTAGCATTGTTGAACAGTCCAACGTAGCAAACGGTGTGTAATACAGTAGTGCCCATACCTTGATGCTATTTTCCTCGTCATTACTGACAATGCAAGCACATGCGCAGTACCAAACTTTCTTTGCAAAACGTTATATATGAGTGATCTTTATTCCATGGGTGATAAATGCTACTCTTTAGTGTAACTCCACACTGACGATTAAGCAATACAGAGGGAAACGCCACAGAAATGTTGCATCATACATTGCCATGCAATCAAAGTTTGTAATTAATTTTGTAGACTGAGGTTGTTACAAATATAACTGTTTGAAATATATTGACGAAGGGAAATGTAGAACAGAAAATATACTCGTCCAGTAAGGATCAAATCAAGCACTAGTCATGATCTGTGTTAATGTTATTTTTCATAATGTGTAATTTATACCCTTAAGATATAACAAAATTTATACCTCGTTAATAGAAGTACAAGGGGGAAATATTTTGTATCATTTATTGGTAGTGAAAAAAAAAACCTAGGGTTATACAAGTAGCTCCTATTTCGATTCCTCTTTTTGAGTATACCAATGTATAAATACCTTCAACGTTCATATTGATACGGTATGTGTTCATACATAATGCATATGTAAAGATTTCATAATCGTTCAATTTTTATCAATTTTATCAATAATCAGTATTTATTAATTGCACGTTTGTAACAAAAAAATATTCCCACGTCAAGTGATCAAGAGATCAAGAGAGAGAGAGAGAGAGAGAGAGAGAGAGAGAGAGAGAGAGAGATATTATTGTTATAAATAACACGCTGTAGGGAGTACTCGATATTGACTACCTACATACTAAGTTAGCCTGTTTCCTTGCAGTACTATGTCGTCTGTGTTGAGTGCTATGTCGGCCTTGTTCTTGGAGGATATTGTTAAACCACATGTCAAACCAATGCTGGAACAACGAGCAATACGAATCGCTAAAGTATCAGGTGACCTGGTTCAGATTTAAATAGTGTATATTGCTGCAATCTTTGGGATTCAATAATTGTTGTCGGGATTCTATTTATTCTTAATTTAAATTCTTAAATTTAAGTATTCTCTCTCCTTGATTCTGTTTTTTATTCATGCTTTCTGAAACAGTATATAAAAAAGACTTTGTTTAAATTTTTTCAAAATGCAGTGTATTTTTACAGCTTATTTGATATTTTTTTATTTATAACCATCAGCGCATATATATTAGTCAACCCTATTATGGAACAATCGTGTTTATTCTTAACGCAAAGTGAACTCTGACACATATGCAGAAGTCAATTACCAATGATTGTTCTCTTTATATATCTAGTATTACTTTTTGGAGGACTGACTATACTTGCTGCTTTTGGTATATCTGAAATCAAGGGACCTGTATCAAGGGTAGGTTTTTGTGATTGTAAGGTAGGTTGTTATTTGCTTTATGTTATATATAAGGGAGTCACGGCGGTCTAGTGGTAGGACTCCGGGCTCGTGACAGTAGGGTTGAAGGTTCGAGTCGCGGCACAGCACTATGTTGTATCTTTGAGCAAGACACTTTACTCTGCTTGTTCCAGTCTACTCAGTTGTAAATGAGTACGTGATTGGAGAGTGCTAGAATTGTTGAATGCTAACTGTAAGCGCCGAAATGGCAGCACTGGCTGTATGCTCCCTAGGGAATTGAGAAAGATATTGGCTGGTTGCAAACGTACTATAACTTCGAATAATATATATTTGTGAACCGCTTTGAGACTACCTACAAACTAGGTTGTGATAAAGCGGTATACAAGAACCCTGAATTAGTATTATTTTTTAAACAATGCTTTGTTGTTTATTTCATAAAACTGAGTTTTGTAAGTTCATCATGAAGATATTATTTACGCTTATGAGTCTTTTTCTATCACTTTCAAACTGAAAGCAAAACGCTAGAAACTTCTGCTTTATTTTTCTGGTACAAAGAGTTAACCCCCTTAATCTCGTGTTGAATATATTGCAGCCGAAATGGGTCAGGGTATCTACGAAATACAGGTAGTCAGTTAAAAGTGACGTAATATTTGTTTTATTATTAACGTTACTGTGCCCAAAACAGGACCCTTTTATAAGATATCAAAACATTTCCTACCATAATATAAACATCATTATAATTTTTTAGTTCATTTTTCACAAACAAATACCATCTCTTTTGTATTAATAATCAATAGGTTACGCTCACTTTCGTTCTCTACACTCCTGGAATTTGTCATAGAAATATTTCATCAAAGATATAGTCATGCCAGAAAAACACGGTGCATGAATGTAAATACGTTTTTATGCAGTAGAACGGGGATCCTTATATGACAACATTGGAACATGTTAGATGTTTGAATCGGTAGATTATGTGTGCTTTTTCTGTATTTCTAGTGGGTTTTTTACGTCACTAGGTGGTTATTTTTTCCTCAAGTCCTCAAGGTTAAGTGAAATGTGAACTTTCGACTTTGACTGACATAAAGTACTCAATAAAGAGTAAAGAGAAAGGTTATGCGGGGTTATAAAGTGTTGTACAGCACTTTTTCGCGTTTTGCTTTTTTTCCACATTTGGTTTGGAACACTTTGCTTCTATTCCTTAATGAACAAAAACATGTAATCAGTAAGCGCGTATATACTTGTACTAGAATATGAATATAACCCTTGCTGACAAAGAAATATTCAATAATATTTAAACATGATTATATTTATATTTTATTTATGGTGAACAAGGCACTAGATGTGACCGGAGCAAGCACGAATGGTGCATTTTATGGTATCATTTTGGTCGGTTGGTTCCTTCCGAGAGCAAATTCACTGGTAAGTACAAAATATATTAAATGTATTCAACTATATTTCGTGATGTATAACATATATCATAAACACATGCGTGTACAATTCTTGAATGTATTTTAATCAGGCAAAATTGCCAAGATTTCGTTATAATATTCAACCTTTTCTCACCCTAGTAATGTATTACATAACAATCCATGTATATGCGTTGGGAATTGCAAACGTACATATAATTTTAATCCAGTGAAGACTATCTTATCATCCAATCAGGATCTTTTCTGGTCTCAGTTATATAAGAAAACAGGTTAGTTTGACAGTTGTTGCCAAGAGGAAACGCTATTTTTATTTTTACAGCACAGGCTTTATTTACTTCGAATCAAATTAATCTATCTATTGTTTGTTTTTATTTTCGAAAGAATTCTGATACCTAGTGATGATCAATTGATGCATAACACTCAAGATGTTGTTCGTTCTGCTCTAACTATTGGCTAATTACCATGAGTGGGATGGCCTTGTTTCACAACATTAAGGTCATATTTTATATGTCAAAATATTCCGCTCATCAAGCAACATATACGCCATGTGCCAGCATGGGCAGGGCAATATGACTCACAATTGAAAAGTTCATTCTGATTGGTCATTTCGAAACGTCGAGGAACATTTAAACATAATTCAAAGTGATTAACTAGGATTTAGTACTCAGCTGTAGCAACAGTTTGTGTATGTGAACGTTATATTCAATAAAATGTGTGAGATTGGTGATAATTTGCTGTTTTTAGTGACAGTTCTGGCGATTAGATCATACAAGGTTTGAAATCATGTTTTATTCTTCAGGGTGCCTTAGTCGGTGGATTGGTGTCATTCCTGTTTGTTGGGTGGATATCATTCGGAAAACTGGTCTCGTCGGGAGTACGTGTAAACGTTAAATTAGAACCGGCTTCAACAGTTAACTGCCCATTGTTCAATGTATCTGGATTGACAAAAAACACGTTTTATAACCATACAACAATGGACATTATTTTGAATGGTACAAGTATAATACCATCAATCAATTCTCGACCGTAAGTTAATTATACTTAAGTATCAAACACTATTTATCATTTTCATAATTTATATAGCACTTAAAATATCTTAAATTTAATTTTGTGATTTTCATTGATAAATATCGTATAAAATGCTTTACATTTAAATACATTTAAGTCATTATGCCATTTTTGTTGAATTATTCTATAATCTATTCATATCGGTTTATATTATTGAGGGTATTTTACATGTGAATATTTCGTAATTCGTTCATTTATTACACTAAGCTTATAGAATGCACGTTATAAAGAAATCGGATTCCTGAATACTGCTATCGTTGTTTTCTTTCATATATGAATAGGAATCCAAACTGTGAAATAAATAACTTTACATATTTAAAGATGATAAATTAATTTGCATAAAGCATAGTTTCTTAAAGATATTATTTATTGATTTAAAGAAAAGAATTTGTGTAATGATATTCAAACAAAGAAATCACAGAAAAACAACATTTTAATTATTAACGCAGATACATTTATGTGTAAGAAATATTGATTTGTTGACAGAAAAGGTATCGATGTGCTATATTCTCTCTCATATAAATGGTTGCTCCCTATCGGCGTGTGTTTAGTATTCATTGTTGGACCAATCGTCAGCCTTTTGCAAGGTACGCTAAATTTGATCATGTTTTGCAAAATTCGAGACAGCTGCCAAAAGTATATGTAAAAGGATTAAATACGGGAAATTTATTTCTCGCTATGATTTTTTTTTTTATTGCATGTATTTCGATTGTTTGTATTTATAACGAAACAGCATCGCTTTCTTTTCTTTTCAGCTCGGAAGCCTGTCGACTCGTCATTGATTTTACCAGTGTGTGATTACCTAAGGTGCTTAAGTCAGAAAAACATCAAATGGAAGTTCCTTCGTGGAGTAAAGCACTCGGAGATTGTTCAGGTTGTTTGTTTTACACTCATACGAATCTCTCTTTCTTTCCCCTTATGGTTGGTATGCATATTAACTGTTTGAAAAATTTGAATACATGTACATATATATATATTTGTTATAAATATTCAATCAATCATAGTTACAACCTGAACATTTTTTAAGAATGGAAACAAAATGGTATATAGACATTAATTAGGAAAACCTTTTTATGTTTTTTCCCGGGGAGATCTTTACAGTAATAAATATTAGGAAAAAAATACTTATAGTGTTAAACTGACAAGACGATTTTTTCTTTTTTTTTTAAAGAGCATATATAGCTAAGTTCAAAACATTACAATTAACGTGATCTAAATGATTCAAATACACACATATTTGTGAACGAGTTCATATCGAACTGGTTACGTCTTTTACGGGTGTCGTCATTAAAGCAGAGACTCAAACCCATTTCAGAACATATGGTCTTATTCTGGTTTTGGAGTTCCAGGGGACTTCTGGTAAACCGTTCTTTCGTCAATATTTTGACCTAGTTTTACCGCTTTTGAATTCAAAATATGGTTTGGTAAACATTTCGCTATTAAGTTGTAGCTATTTGTTTAAATGTATGTATTTTTTAATGGTATTATTGATACAACAAAATCCCAATCAAGCTTTTTCAAAAAATTGAAATTGGTTTCAAATTTATATTTATCCTTTTACACAATAATAAACGCGCCATTAGTTCAGTTCTCCGTGATTAACTCCATCCTTTTTCCATTTAATGATATACAAGCACTTACATATACACGTTATTCTTATTCTCTTTCCTTACTACATGTAGCTGTTTCACTTTTCCTTCTGACTCTTCTCTATAGCAAGGTTGGGTAGCAACCTTCTTGTGTTAGTATTCTGAAAATGTGAAGGTAACAGTTACTTTTGGCTTCCCTTTACAATGTTGCATATTTAACTACGTCTATACTACATTTTTTATTATAAGCGATCTGGGATAAGATAACTGTGGTGAAATTTTAATTTTGCCATTGTTTTCATTACAGGAAAACATGCAGGATGAAGTTCCTACTGAAATGGTATATGTTGCGGAAAACAGTCAGGAGACTAGAAACAATAGAAGCTGATTTATATCAGATTGTTTATATTGGATTCTATAAAACATGTAGTCAGGGGAAGTTCGTGTCAGTTTAGCTAATATATTTCACCGAGTGGTAATGTGATACAAGTTTGAATGCTGTTTTAAATTCAAGATGGTCGTTTCTTATGTATTGCTATTAAGTCAGGGGTACACAATGCATCCGTTGTTGAAAAAAAAACAAAATGAATGTATGATGTTATTGTGTTCATGAACATTTTTGGAAGGAAAAAATTGTCATAATATACAAAGGAACTGTAATAGTCTTTTACGCTTAAGAGTCAGTGTTAGCTACAATATTAATACTGCTATATCAATCGGTATATATATACATTCCGTTTATAGGCATACTTGCATTAGATTTAAAGCTTTCAATTTATATGACAACACGAAAACGAATAAAGTTTACAACCAGCATTGATTTAATTCAGTTGTATGAAATAAAATATATTAAAAAGATAAATAAATGAATGTCTTATCTTCCTTTCTTTTGTTTAAACAATTTTCCTGTGCATTAGATGCAAATGAATGTTTAATTGAAAGTGTCAAGTTTTTCATAATACAGATAAATATATCTTTTTTAAGTGAATCCTTATTTTAACCGTAACGGGACTAGCTTTTGACGTCTACTGACAATGCTATCGTGGTGATATAAAGGACAAGTCAATACTATTACGAATGCTACGTCAGCAATAATTTTTAAATAGCTGTTAAGGTTGCTACATTAGTAGATAAAATTACTTGCAAGCATTTACGTATCTTTAAACAGAACAAATGAAACTTTTACAATGTTTCCTGTAAGTATGTGAACAGTGCTAAGTTAGTAACCATGCCCCGATATCATGAAACGATCTTAAGTCTAAAATTGTCTTGAGATTTGACTTAGCCAATCACAAATAACGTTATGAAATGTGACGTCGCGCGTGATTGAGTATGCAAAAACTTAAGTCTTAGATTATTTCATGATCCAGAAGCCAGGCCCAATGATATTGTTAAATCATGATCTATACATTTATATATGACTATAAATTGTAAATAAGTTGTGATATGCAATGGAATCTGCTTACATAATCACCCTACCAGATACGACGTACCTCCCTCCTGTTGTATCTCCACAAAACCTTTATCTAGACAAGTATGTTATGACGCAAATCAAACAATGGGAAAAGTGTAAATGACGAAAATGTCGCTTATTTATTTTTGATCTATAAATCGTCTAATTGTTTGATATATATTTCAACATTTCACCTACATTATATCTGTAATATATATGATAATCTGGTTCAACATGATGACAGAATGCCTATTTATCCATTCCGTAAACTTGTTATCCTCCGAACCTCCAGAATTTGAGACAATTATCTGACATGCATGTTTTTACGAGTCAATATTAATATAGATATTAATGTATTACATGCATGGCCTGAATGTTCTATACCTTCTCCCATAGAAAAGTATCCCTTGCCAATCGGTTTTAGTTTAGTCCGTCTGGTTGGATTGATCGAAAGCCGTTTTTAAGATAAGTTAACCATATGATTATATTTTAAAGTATGCTAGTTTAATGTAAAACAAAGATAGTTTATAGCCGGCTGACCAGATACCCAACAATGAGTACTAAACAAATATCCAACGGCTCTTACTATTTATAGGAAAGAGAATATAGTACATATAGACCATGTCTGTAATATATGTCAAGATATACATAGTAAATGTCTATAACAAAGATCCTACAAATAACAAAGCATATAGCAACAGTCACTCTAACTCAAAGCGTATTGGCATTGCCCGTACACCCCGTCTTAAGGGTTTGTTCAGAAAGCTTGCATGTTGAAGATATATTTTGTACAGCACTTAATTTCAGTATTTGTGTATATTCTTTCCAGTAAAAAAACTAAAATATTTGATAATATATTTAAAGTTATCAATATTTTTTAAGAAAAAATAATCTTTAACTCACGTTCGTCAGGCAGCGGAATAAAAGTTGTCTCATCACGATGGTTAGAAGAAACATTCCACAACATGCCTGTTGGTATTTGATTGTATGTAGTTTCGTTGAAGAACCCGGATATATTAAACAGGGGACAGTTTTCCGTTGAAGCCGGTTCTAATTTTTGTGTAACACGAACTCCTGACGAAGTCAACTTTCGAAATGATATCCAACCAACAACTAGGACACTCATCAAGCCACCGACAAAACCGCCCTGATGGAACATTATATAAGTATTATCAGACAAGGAAATGCTTAATCATTCACTGCAGACATCATGGTCTTAGAGAACATTCGCACAAATAAATCAACAAATATAAAATCTTCGATCATCAATGTGATGACATCAGTTTCTCGACCAATTTAACTGGCGGCAGGAATATACCACTATATATCAAGGAATATGACCATTGTATGTTTCGTTTAGAGAGAAACTCTTTCTACTTAGCTCTTTGCATAACTGATGAGGCATAAAAAAGACAAAACAGCTTATAGTGTTATGTAATTTTGTTTGGTATATAGTGTGTATAACAAAACTTTAAAAAGTGCGATCACCTGCATGTGTGGTGTACATATCTGATATGTATGACGTTTTTCAGTGTTCATAATCTTAATGTACTAAAAAGATTCATAAAAAAAATAGGTTCAAATTTGTATTCACCAGCTGTTAATATTACTGATAAAAGGTATACTAATTTATCTCTGAATACGTTATATTTCGTACATAGATATATCATTGTACCTTTATTTATTTAAACATAAATATTCCTCTGAATGGTTACATAAAATGATGCTGAATCTATTGCTGGTAGCATAATTATGCTGTTTTATGATTTCTTTTCAGATGACTGTATACTTGAAATCTGTAAAAGTAATACGCATTTGTAAAACTATCAGAAATATATTTAAATTTGGATTATGTCTTATTTTAAATGTGCATAAACAACAATACTCTTACAATAATAATTTCTTTATGGATGCAAACAAGTACTTCTTCATTTTACTTTGTTTCGATCACCTTTAACGATAAAATTTTAACCTGGAATGATAAGTCACATTTAATGACTTTGGTACATGTATGTCTCGTCTTTGGAACAGAACCTTATGTATACCATACTTTCGCGAATATTCAGTAATTAGGCTAAACGTGAGGTAGTGTCAAGAAATGCGCAAGGAAACAGCAATATTAAAGGAAATAGAAGGACATATAAAGATCCGAAAAGCTGCAATTGGTGCTTAAGATGTTTTTAGACGCATTTGTGTTTCCAAGTAGAGGACACTAAATCAAATTCCAAGTTCTACAGGGGATTTTAGTATTAGTTGCCCCTCACGTTAAGCAATAGAAGCGGATGTTTTCTCCCCTCATCCCCATTCTGCAGGGTCAAACAACAACACAAGTTTTAATATATTGTTGGCTTGCAAGAGTGTGGTGCTTGTGTGTGGTTCTTTTATGGAAACATGCCAAGCATATATGTTTCAGCATTAGAAACAAAACAATGTTTTCCATAATAGAAACTCTGACATTTGCATGAATACTGCCAGTAAGTGAAAATCAATAAAAAAAAAATTCTAATGATGAGGTACATGAACATCATACAACTCAATCCAACAGCTTCCGCCTGTTACTTTATTAATATAATATTGACGCAGTCGATGAATTGCGAATTATTACTTCACGCTTTTATTCCGTTTTTTCGTATTGCAGAGTTATCTGCTCTCGTGAGCAGGTATTGATTGTTACGTCATTAATTTATGTGAGAAAATTATGTGGTTTTCTCAAATATTTATGACGTTACTGTCACAAACAAATGACTTAACAATCAATATCTGCTCACAATAGCAGATAGTTCTGCAATACGAAAAGATGGAATTTACTGGGACAGAATAATGGATTGGTATCAGGTTTTTCGTTGGGAAATATACTTTGTTTGTAGCATATTCATGTTTTTTGGCATTGTAGTTTTGTTTTCGTTTCCCGGATTTATGATGTGGGGGCGTAACATTAATTGAACTTACATTTAGTAGATTAACATTGTTGGTGTCGTCGTTTAAGCAGAAAGCGAATACCTTTCCAGATCACCTGATTTTAATTCTCCTTGTATTTTTCAAATGGCTCTTTGTTAATATTCCCTTTGTTCATACTAATTTTATCGATTTGGACTTCGAATTATGGTTTTGTTGACACTTACGTGGTTTTTTGTTGTTTTTCTCATTTTACAAAACTTAATTAATAACTTATTGTTTACAGCATGAGAAACGCAATTGGAGTACTTAAAACCTTAAAAAATATAAAGTGTTAAACTTAAGTGTTACATTGTCTTTGTAGGTATTCTTTTCAACAAAAAACACTGGTAAATCAAAGTGTAAATCTTTAAATTGAAGCTATACTCAATCCATGAAAACGCTCATACCTCTGTACAAGGGCATTTTCATATTTGCAAACTGTTCCAGATTGTATCCATTGAAGATCCCGTTGATGTTTTTTATTCATAACACTTGATTTGCGGATTAATATTTCTCATTACTCATGGTCTGGATGTTTAACACTCTCAAAGAGCATATTTCAGGGTAAATATCTCCAACTATATGTTTCCTGACGATCTTGCTTGTGGAAGAAAATACATGTTACTTTTGTGAATTTAGTTTGTGTGTTTTTACACATCCAGGACATAAAGTATTTTCACATATATACACAAAGACATACTAAAGTAAATCTAGCATTATCACAATCTACCATCATCATTATCATAATCATCAAAACACACATCATCTTAATTGTCATCATATCAGTATTCTATTTCCCTCCTCCTCCGCTTCCTCCTAAGATAAATGGAGTTGAACAATAGATTTAAGAATCATTAATATGGTCTCACCGGCAAACATGCATTTTTGTTTTGTTGATTAGAAAATGAATTTATTTCCTGAATTTAATTCCTTTTTTCCATTTCTAATTGGCTCAAAATCAATTAACTTATTAACCAAAATAGTGATTAATATATCTACATGTTTCATAATTGTTCTCACTGTTTGCTTTTTATTATTTGTTATGTTAAAAAGGTTTCATACACATTTTGGGTTATACACTTGCACAATGAAGTTTCATGTTCCAGATAGTTTAGCGTTTATGTTTGTTCGTTTCATAAAGAAGGGTGTCTTTGCCTTTGGCTTCCGAGGCTGTGTTTTATGGCCAACATGCGGCTTTTTTCATTGATCCGATTTATATTGGAATCTTTTAATATCGGTGTAGCGAAACCTTTAGGGATACTAAGTAACAATACCCTTCACGAAATCAAAAACAAAATACAGGAATGGCAGTGTGATCAGAACAGGATAAAGATCTAATATCAATCGGCCTTCAGCAGCTGCAAAGGTAGTACGTATAGTATGTGCAAATCGTGCCAAAGTTTGTTTCATATGAAGAGGAATATGATTGGTTGGATTGCAATTTTAACACGATTCTTTAATAAATATGTATCTGATATTTTCTTTATGTTCAATGCCCTTAAATTATAAACAACAATTTCAATTCACAGAATAGGATTTTAGATAAAGTTATCATCAAATACAAACGTATGCATACATTTTACTTTTAAAGCATGTTACTAGCAGAATATGAAGTCACTGATTACTGTATAAGTTAGAGCCAGATTTCATAATGATACATACCATTTATTTTTCAGATACGTAAGATAACATTGAATATCTATATGTATAGTTAGTCATTTGATGATGTAAAGCTACTGTAGAAGTATACATTATCGCGATGCAGAAATAATCGGTTTCCTTTTTTTAATAAATTGGTAAGAAAATATCAAATCGCGAATGTGCATTTAAAAATTATAAATATGATTGATATATACATGTAGATTATAAAGATTTAAGAATCATTGTCAACGTGTAGATTTCCAAACATTTTAAGCAGTCACACTGTGGAAATTTCAAAAGCCAGAATATCCTCTCAAAGTGTATTGACATCGTAAAACAACATCAATTGACAACAGTCAGAATGGAATCGGGAATAACAGGCTGTACATGCTTGAAATATTCACGTGAACAGGTCATTTAAACTTGTAGTCATGAAACTATTCTCGCAATGAAACACGGATTTTATGTTCAAATTTACTGTTCTGTGACGAAGTTAAAATCATGCTATATGGTCAAAAAGTTAAGTTTCAACATAGCAAACAGTATTCGGTCCTAAATCTACAGTATCATAAACAATATGTACAATATAATAAATTGATCACTCGAATAAGAAATAGACTTTGGCCACAGCACTTGCGTTTGAGCATCAGAACGGTTTCAAACTACGGGCCATCCGTTTTTAATGCCCTGACTACATTCAAAAAGTAAATTCACTTACTGTGATACCTTTTCTTAACTTTTTAATTTCTTAATTTGATAGCATACTATTTCATTCAAATAACGATTTGAGTTAAAATACATATTTACTGTGTAATATGATTTGTATGTTTGATACAATAAAAAACATTCATCATTAATCAAGGGTCAGTGGTATCAAATATCACAATCATGATATAACAATAATGCTGTCAACGCATATATAATGGTGATGACGTCACACGTATGACATAGAATTAATGGCGGATGTAAGTGCTATCTAAGCAGTGCAGGCTTATATAGGTGACGTGTGTTCTGGAGTAGAACACACTTTAACCGTTAGTTCTGCAGTCGCGGTGTCTTCAGCACTTCCCTAAAACAAAGAAAAGGTGAAAATACAGCAGTCGATATTCAATCAAACCCATCTTTAATTAAGATAAAAGGATTATTTTTTAAAAAATCATAAGGTTTATTTTTTTATAAAGTGCTATGAAAGGGTTTCGAAATGTATGCATTATTTTAATAGATAAAGGTGGATGTAATATTACCTTTACGATGCCATTAACAATAAAACGAATGTTTCCATTACGTGAACCAACAGTAAATCATGTTAAGATGTTAATTGCCATCCTCAATACTCAAGGGGTAACGCTTGCTTTCGCTCTCCGACCCATGGGATATGTCATAAAAAATTGAAGGCATGCACCTTGTAATTCGATTGGTATCCAGTAACTTATTCTGACCAATCACTAGGCCGATACTTGTCCTTTCAAGAATACAAAGGAGTGACACACGGCTTTAAAACCAGTCAATTTTACCGTAATACAACAGATACCTTTCATGCACATCAACATATCTAACAAGGTAGTGCAAACTGAACCTTCCATTTTGAAAGGACAAAGTTGCAGACCAAGAGATTGAGCAGGTCTCCTAGAGTATCAATAATGATTTATTGCAAGTACTTGTAAATATGACTTTTTAACCGTTAACCAGTAAACATAAACAGTACACGCCTTTCTTTCATCACAAGTTCGAGGAAACTGACCCACGTAATCACGTAGTCAGCAATCATCAGAGGTGACTATTGTGGCATTGCCTTCAGCATTTGAGGGTTGCTTTGTGTGTTATGCTTATAGGAGATATGCAGATGATAATTAATTTGCCGCCCATATTACAACAATAAGGAGGTATATTTCTAAGGTTCATTCTTTTCTACTCTTTTTATAAAAAGCGTTGACTTCTTAGTGTTTGTGCCCCCCTCCCCCTCCCTCCCCCACAATGTCAGGTTAAAGAAAATAAACACCTAGCAAAAAATTAATTATATGGGACTACGTACATTGACGTGAGTTAAGTAAGAACACAGCGAGAGTGAAGCATAATGAGCGTACAAATAACATGTATGTAAATGTAAATACGCATGTAACTAATGCCAAAATGATTATGACTTTTCCAGAAAATATATTTACAGATCATTAATCGACTTTTTGTGGTTTGTGTTACACTACTTACGATCTATTTATTTTCAGCGCAAAATGGAATTATTACTGAAACATGATTTACTTTGACTTGACATATATTGCATAGTGGGTTTTTTTCGTGTCTTCTTTTTAAATGTATCTACATGTAATGTATATAAGAAACATATAATCTTTTATAGATTATCTCTTTTAGAGTCGTTTTTAGCAATTATAAAATAAATAAGTTTCATAACATTTTATCACATTTGAATTGTTGGAAGTGAGACTTTGAGCAGGTATTTGTATCTGTAATCCAATATTAACTTACTTCATTTACCTCTGGATACTTGACTCCGCATCGGAATATCCTTCGGATTCTTTCTGGGAAACAGACACACAGATAATCACA
>JAULCA010116630.1:19918-30274 GCA_032360845.1 Crassadoma gigantea | reverse complement strand
CTTGTTTAGCCCGTAACCACTTTTACATTCAACTAATGTAGTCCCTGTTCTCATCATCGAATTCAGTCTTTGCTTTAATCCATCATATAGTTCCTCCTCTGAAGCTTTACGAGTGTGTTCCACTGTAAAGTGTATACCTCCGCCAGCTTTGTGAACTTCCATGTACGTAGCACCTGCAAGCTGACGAGAAATCAAACACAATGACGTCAGAATATTTATGGCATCGTTACAAAAATTAAAAACAAACATAAGTTATACAACCTCGTAAACTAGAAAACATCCATTTACCTCTTCACCATTCACTCTAAATTTTATCACATGATGTAATGCATTCTTCAAAAAGCTTTCGAATATCTCTCTTAACTTAACGTTTGTGAAAGTATTAACTTTTTTGAGATAAAAGAGGTCTAAAAACGTATTAAAAAAGTATTGTTTTTCTGTGAGATGAAACGTATGCTGAGGTATTTCCTTGTTATGCCAACATAATTGCAATTCTTAACGTTCCCATGAGTGCAAATCCATCTATATGAGTGTAAGCTCACTACTCACCTTCATTGCGAACTCGTGGACACGATCTCCGGCCCACACGGGGTGAGTGTGGGCGTCTACTAATCCTGTGTAATATAAATAACACCGGTAACATATTACGGCAATTTTAAATGAAAGACGACATCATTTTTAATCATATGCATTTTTTTAATTCTTTACTTATATTATAAGCTGTTATTTAGATACGTGAAATAGGTACACAAGAGCTTTAGGCGCCTTTTTTATCTGGGAAATGAGGAAGATTTCTGTATGCTACATAGAACTTCTCGATAGATACAGTGAAGCATGGATTGTGTCAGATATACGTATACACTGCAATGTACAATGAGGTACCAGCTTGACCATATATACCATCAGGACGTCGTCGATAACATAAGGCTTAAAACATATGTTTCGTATTTAGAAAGTCATTTATTCGTAAGAGCCCTTTATGATCGTCTTGGTAATTACGTGTCATTTGACAAATACACTGCTAGACTGTTTTCTTTGGCAAGCCAAGTTGTCATTTATTCAAAGAGCAATGTTGATCCAGTACTTCACCAAATTATATCTTATATCTTTTATGAGATATCTTATATAATATTTCAGATATCTCATAAAGAAAAGTATATAAGATACTGTATCTTATAAAGTATATAAGATATTTCATAAAGTATATAAGATATCTTATAAAGTATCTAAGATATCTCATAACGTATATAAGATATCTTATATAATTTGGTTATTTACTGGATCAACATTGCTCCATGAATAAACGACAACTTGGCTTGTCATAGTATGTTTTCGAATTGTGTAAGTAAAATTGTTTCTCAATTGGTTAAAGATACGAATGAAAGATCACAGTCTCTCTAACGAATGGTATTACATCCAAACATGACGAACTTAACGATTAAGACGTTCAAAACCAGATTTTACATTAAGTAATTACATATAACTTTACATCTGCATAGCTTTATCCTATTCATGGCTTTCCTTCAAATTGATCATGATGGTCACACAGGTATTCAAAATTATAATCACATGTTCACGAACACTCTGCGATTTACGTTTTTAAAATAAATCTTGTTATCAATTTAAAGGTCCTCTACGCCATCCAAATCAAGTTCTTACCCGGCAACACGCATTTCCCTGAAGCGTCGATGATGCGGGTAGACTCACTCTCGACGTATTTCTGTTTCCGCTCAGACTCTCTTCCAATGAAAACTATCTTTCCAGAGCTGAGCATACATTTTAAAACAACGAAATAAAAAATTAAGCACAACACATTCCTATCTCTATAACAGCTTATGCTACGGCTTGAGGGGATATATTTATGGTAAAAAGGAGATGTTACATTACAAAAATTTAATGTAAGAGTTCAAAAACTACCTTCCGGAATATAATGGCTACTTTATATTAGTTCTGCCATTCAAGCAATAGAAATCACACTATATTGTATACATAATATAATTGTATGATAAGTTATCAAATATTATCAAAACTCATTTGAAAATTACTATAATAGCGTGTGTTACCATTAAAATAAATCAATCATGAATAAGTCACCCGTATAAAATATCACACGATGATGGTCAAAATGAAAATTCAGGAACTGACGTAATTTGTTAAATGAAATGCATATAGTTAATCGAAATGTTCCAATATTGCAGTGAAGCAACTGGCACTTAATTTGTGATTTTATAATTCACTCAGTTTACGCTTTTTACGTACAAAATGGAAATAGAAAGACCATTGCCTTCCAGGTGAGGAAGGCAATGGATTCTATCCCCAGACCTTGACATACCAAATTTAAGTACTTAAAAATGGTATTTGTTATTCCCTGCTTTACGTTCAACATTAATGGTTATGTCAATAATTGGTTCACCCATTGCCAGTGTAATGTCACCGGGTTGAATGCTGTTCTGGGTACCTTCTGCATAGAAGTCTTTCAGTGAGATAGCACTATAAAGTCGGCATCAGATCCGCGCTATCACAAGGAGGCAATTACACAACATACTCTACCTCCGGCACAAATATACACATGTGCGCATACATAACACACACGACGGCACGTCCCTAAATGACATTAGCTATTAATATACGTTAAACAAAATAAAACAAAACAATCATGGAAAGCGAAACCTTAAAATTTTGAATTTCCGGAAGATTGTGTCTACATTTACGTTTGTATATCCCCTTGTATGGCCCCTTGGTTAGATTACTTACCTGTTAGACACGACACTGACCCCGTCTCCGTCTTCCTCCTGCAGGGTGTCTACCTGTTTCATGTTCTCTCCGCATACCTTCAAGACGGGGTCCTTTCGCACCAGTACAACCTGGCGGGCGTTCTTTACAACGAGGCTCACGTCGGTGGACATGTCGATTTCAGAGTAATGGATGCTGTGCAATGTTATTGTGCGGAAATATTTGTATACACAAAAGCGACAAGGTAATCGGCTAGCCGAGATAAGCTCACTGATAACGTATGTTGGTCAATGTCAGTGAAGACTTTATAACAGTATTTACAGTGTGAATGTATGGTCTTCCATACTCATCAATAAACATAAGGGGACTTGCATGTTTGTGGACATGTACTATCAGGGACATGTTAGCATGCTTGTAAATGATAGAGTTCCAATTGTCATCTGAAGCAATGGTTGATATTTATGTTGTAGGCAGCGATCAAAAATGGCAAAAAATCTCAAAGAAACCAGGCATCAGTGCAATATTTGCCAAGATGAGTTCTCTTCCAAATTATAACTGAGAAAGGCGACAGTCGTACGGAATATCTGAGATATTAGTTCATGTAACTGGGCATCCAAGTCCTGTACAGACAGAAACACGTCCTCGGGATACCGATCAACACAGATGTTTGTATGAATGTTTGGCCTTGTAAATTATACACTTGTTTTTGTGTATATAATAGTAGCTTACGAGTACAAAAACAAGCTTCATCAACCACCAAAGCAACTGGCTGTCGTCAAAATATTTCTTAACGTTTTGCACTCACCTTGCTTTTACATTATGTAGTATGTCCTGAAACCCAGGACAGGAGCCATGCATAAAAGCAAAAACAGATTGGGGCATGCATCTTTTTGAGAAACGGGAAGTAAAGAATAAAGAAAAAGAAAAAAGAAAATGTATATCTGTATATAGTTAAATGCAACATAATATTATCAAACGTGACGGGAATTATAACCACATCCAATGATGACTGACGATTGTTTGATTGGGTTTTTTATACCAAAGTTATTCAATTAGACTATATACGTACGCGCGTGTATAGCCTATGACTGTGAATACTGTATGTGCGTAAGTGGTTTTTTTGATTTTTTTAGATATAAAAAAAATCATTAAGATGTGTGAAGCATGTATCTTTACGCTTGATGCAATGTTTAAAGGTACTTGTGAACTTTTGTTTCAAACATAGAAATGTTTCATTTACAATGTGCCAAACATGCAGATAATTGGAAACGGCATTGAGATTAGACAGAAAATATACGATAAAGACAACTTAGAGCATGCTACAGGTTTTATATTTAAAAGGTCTCCCTTCTTCAGCTTAGTAAACACTTATTGCGTATAAGTTAGTATATACGCAGTGAAAGAAGGCTCGGCAGATTGACACGTGTTTCAAATATGGCGCCGTCCACGCTTCAGCGAGACAACAGATAAATGACAACCAATGCTCATTCCATTCACCATCTAGACACATGGAACATATTCGAGATCCATTATGTATGATTATACAACAAATGATTGCTGACAAATTTCTTATTCCGTGTATGCACATTTAAATTTCTTTGGCGGTAACGTCAAAATGGCGGCTTCATTCTGACCGCGTCACTCCTTGAGCAGTGTGTAAATGCGCGTACATGACAACCGTTGTAAATGAATGGAAAAGTTCGAAGGGCTTTTCACATTGCTAAATTTAAAAACTAAATACAATGAAATGCAAAAAAGTAATGTTGTTCATTGCGTATTTTCTAAATTTACCCATATATCGATGTAGATTCACTGGAACTATATTCTCCTAGCAACCACGGCTCTCGTAGTTACCATCGTGGCAACCCGCTTCGAGTTTTTTTTCCGCGCATTGCATCATTTAAAGATTTTTTTGATGTAGATATAAGGATTAACCTTCATTTTGACGGCGTATACGGTAGTATAAACGCAGTTTGCAACGAATATATTCTTTATGGAGCGCTACGCTAACGCGCTCCATAAAGAATATATTCGTTGCAAACTGCGTTTATACTACCGTATACGCCGTCAAAATGAAGGTCAATCCTTAAATAATGGCAGTTAGGCTCGAAATAGCAACCATGCTGGACCCCCACATTTACCAGTGTAAGAAGCTGAATGGCGTTGTAAAAACAGGAAACAGTACAAGGAATGCACTGTATTTGTTGTTATCCCATTGAAGAGTATGATAACTCCATTGTCGTTTTTATATGAATCAAAGACAATCCCTCAATAGTCATTAGGAAATAACAACCGGGTATATATATGGTGTGGTTGTTAAAGAGTTTATGTTAACTTAAATATTTTTTTTTATTTTTGAGATTATTTAGAGATACATTGTGAAAACCAAACGTTTTTATTAGATTTTTCTTATTTTCTAATAAGTCTTTACATTATATCGGGTATGGATAAGCTTGTCCTTGTGTATCAGCTAGAACAGAATGATTTTATAGACAATTTGTCTGGGCAGGTCTCCTGTTCATGTTTAAACGACCGGCTGTTATTTGTAACATCCGCTTCATATTACTTATTACAATGGATGATTGAAAAATATCTATATCAGTTCATGTTAATACTTCTTTATTTTGGTAAAAAGCTGTATATATCTACTTCATAATATGTAAGCACTGTTTATAATTAATGGAGGAGACTTTTAAAGGCTCAAGTTGCCTGTTGCCCAATTCCTTTTGTACATGTATGTAAGACTTATAAAATGTTCTATAATGAAAAACGATTGCGCTGTATAAATAAAGGTATAGCGTGGTCATTTGAAACTACCAATATATAGTATTTGTCTACGGGAAGGCCGGTAGATTGTCATAGAAGACGTACAACCTGTTGATAAGAAATAAATAATAACACGAGGCTAGCTGAAGGCTACAGTAAGTAGGCCACATTGACGGCGATGACCGCTCGTTATCTATTTTGTTGACCCGTCGGTCGATGTCCTTATGTGAAAACACAACAAGCTAATACTCGGAGTGTATATTGTTTTTGTCGAGGACATAAATGTGTTTGATGAAGCTTTTAAAACGCTGAGTTTTTGTTTCAACCAATATAGAACATGTCAAATACAATACCGTTTTGTGATATATTATTCTTGGTTCATTTGAATATGAAGAGCTGATGTATGCAGCAAGGTAAACCCTGGCAGTAAAAAGACAATAGTTTGAAAAGGAAATGATAGAAATCCATACAATGAGTTGCCGCTTACATCAGTTTAGCTGTTAATACAATAAGATATAGTTACAGTATATAAAATATTTGATTTTCCTTCTGTTTTCAGCGTTGTCAGTCGGAAGGTTTTTAGTCCTGTCTGCAGGTAAAAATATTGGGGTTTTTTGTCAACCTTTTTGATGATGCCCAGTTAGCTATTACAAATATGACGACCATGTATCAGGTTCCCCTTAGACAAGACGTTATTTAGCTGGTGCATTTCCTGAAATTATGGAAACTCCATTGACTTGACTAGATTTTACTTTCATACAATTTCTACATGTATATATGCCATGTAAATTCTAGATTTACTGGCGTTCATACAAGACATACGAATTTTGTGTGCACCAGTACACCAATAGTAAAACATATAATTTTTATTCCTGATGTAAACTGATTTAAACACATCAAATATTGCGATTGAGATTTTCTATCCTGAAAAAAATGGCAAAAATCAAAAATTAAACTTCAATAATTTATACAGTTGTATATAAATTGAATATACTACATTATATGCTAGATAATTAACATTGTAAGAATACATGAGGCTCTATTACAAGTTCTTGGGAAACACATGGAGTCACTGGTGAAGACATATGGATTCATTACCAATAATCTGTTTCTGCTATTATCGAAACCTCATTTAAATAAGGAATTTATAATCCTGCATGTTGAGAAATCATAAATTACCGGTGCTTTGTGTTCATGTTATCAGAAGAGTGATGCGTTTTAATGGTTTTTTTTTGTTTTTTTTTTTAGAACACGGATGATTTAGAAAGAAGTCTTGTTTATATCTTTACAACAATCCGTCTTCATTTAGATGACTGTAAATGTGCTTATTAAACCACTCGTCCAAAACATTTCCCCGACACAGATAAACCTAAGATATGGGCAAGTATTCTGACACTTTGCAATTATTTTTTTTATTTTAAGATTGACACGACCTTCTAAAATTTCTTCATTTTTTGGAATTAAGTCCTGATACTAGCGAGAAGTTACATGAAAGTTTTCGTTAAATATTTTAACGTTCTCAGTATAACTTTTCCAGCAGCGCTCGTTTCCGATCGTTTGGTTAATGTCTAATACTTTAAGATGTCTTGTGTAGCATACTTCCAAGGCTGTAGTATGGATTTCAGAGATAATTAATTCATTTGTTTTGTCAAATGGTGATAAAATTTATCACGTTTTGTCTGGGTCGTTGATAGAACTAACTATTAAACTTTATTTTATAAAATGATGATACATGTTTTCTCGCAAATAAACAAGATACATCAAGATACAAGATACAAGGAACTTTGTATGAAGTCACATTCATCAAAAACAGAAACATTAGCTTATAATAAAATAACACTATAATAAAGCATGTAAAGGGAGATAACCACATTTACGGCAAAAACCTTACCTGCAAAAGCCATAAGACAAGAAAGTGTTAAGGTACTTGATATTTAAATAGAAATAGTGTTCAAATCAATATATAAAAACCCACTCCGGTTGGCCAGGATGAAAATGTGCATGGGGGATATCAAGAGGAAAACGGAGTCCAAGTTGTCGTGTAGGTGGCCCTAACACCGCGTCCGATCGGGGAATTTCACTACACGAACTGATCGTCACAAAAGTATTCAGGCAAAATCATCATTAAGGAGTTAAATAATAATAAAGCGGATATATCTTTGTTAAATAAATATCATACATCATATGATATAGCGCCCTATCTAGTCACTCGAAAGCGCTTTACAATACATAGATATACAATTTAAACATTAATTAATACAATTTTGAGGAAGGCCGTTTGAGGAATTGGCTGGAGCTGCATTATCAGGCGCTAAAACTAGTCCTGTGCCATCTGGCTAATATAGTGCATGTCTGTGTATGTGCTGAAAATGCGTACTTTTATACTGTTATTTATTTTATATTTTATACTGCATTTATTTTTAGTCTCCAATATGTTATATACATGTATGTTAAAGAGGGGGGGATTTATAAATATGATTATAAAGAAAAAAAAACAACTCTTGTGCCTTTTTAATCATACTGTTTGCTTTTTTGCTTACACGTTTATACATTTTTTCGAGTCGACTTTATTTCTGAGGTCTGAAACAGGCTGTAAAAATGATTAATATCATAAACTTTCCCAACGGATACGCGCCTGCAGTGTGTAACATGTGTTGTAATCCTTATGCTTATTGTCGGAAGACATATTCTTTTTTGTTAAAAACCTGTGTTCAATTCGTGTACGAAATATTTTACAATAAACATTTATGCATATACACATGTAGTCTAACTTTAATTGTATTTACACATGACGAGAAAATGCATTAAAATTGTGTGTCTTAGTCTGTTGTTTCATAATTTGCATTAGCCATATTCAATCAATTTTAATTATGATTTATACGTGAATTCCAATGTATACAAAGTGAACGAGGCGCTGCCTGAAAGAAATTGGTGTATGTGACCCAAAAACACGAAGAAGAGTTATCTACCCGGCCCCCGCTTGGTATCGAGATCTAGTGAACGTTTTAAATTATCCAACAAATTTAAGCGTCTCACTGACATAGATGATGTTGCCACGGAAATTGTAAACAGAACCAGAACTGCAGACAAGGTATGCAAGCATTTTACGATCTTTATAGAAAGTTCATGATTTCATGATGTGTTGTTTGTACAGCTTGTCTTCTTAATGTCTTAACATGTAAAGAAGCTATACGAACCTGACATATTGATAAAAGCCAAACCGACCCAACAGCAGTGTATTAATACTGAAATATCAGGTGTTGTTGCCAACCTGTGCACTTATTCCTGTAGGAACTCTATCTAAATCAGAGATTTATATCCCTATTAATCTCTGATTTAGATGGAGTTATTAAAAGAATTACCCGTGCACGGCATCACATGTCCTCATGGCATCATACAGCTTTTACCAGTGACTACAAAACACTTTGTACAATGTATGTGACATGGTTACGTTTACATTTGTTTTTTTTTATCTTGACCGTTATATCTCGTATAGCCCGAGTTTCCTCTTACCCTGGCATTTAAGATATGCACACCCTTAAAACACATATCTGCTACAAAGGACACCTACAAATATTCACTCTTCTCATACATAATAATCACAATGAAATCTCGTGGTAACACTTTTCTAGCTTAATGATTATACAACCTAAGTTCAGTAAAATTTATCTTTCTTTCCAGAATTGCTGTCTTCAAATATACATAATGGCTGACTCACCTAATAGGTCCAATCCTGGGTCTCCAGACACAGATGCCTCCGGCAAGAAATCAAGTTAGTATATATATCTGTACATATAACAGGCAAGAGATTTGTGTGTTTCCTAGTCCGTAGCCCAAGTTTCCTCTTGCCCTGACACAAGACTTGGACATTTTGACAGAAAGATGTTTGGTGTGGCCAATACCAGACATACATGTATCTGTCAAAATGTCTAAGTCTGGTGTCGAGGCCAGAGGAAATTTGGGCTAGGATCATGGATGGGTGATACGCCAATTCCAATAATATTAGCATTAATATTGGAGTCTACATAATAAAAAATCAGCCAACTGATGGCCTGTTCTGTATCATAGGAGTTAGGAATAGGATGCATGACAGTTCTCGTGGATATGCTCCAATGATACATTAGATTTGTTGGCAGCTAATGGGTATGGCAGCTGATAAACCACAGTTGTCCATAGTATATGTTTCATTACCTTTGCAACCTAATGATTCTGCTCTCCATATACAGGTTTGTAATATTGACAGGGGACCCCTTGGATCACAAAGAAGGTGTTTCATAGATCTAGTACAGTGTGTCTCTAAGCAAATTGTACATGTTCTGGTCAATTAAAGCAGTGACTAGTTCATTCAAGTGAAACGATATAGTTATTTATTGGTTGTAAATGCTGAAAATTTTATAATATCCTCTGATTTATCTTCATTGTAGTTTTTCCTGCAGATTTGCTATAATTTCAAAGCAGATACATACTTATTAGTGAAGCTGATATTTTTATTATTCTGAACTGATGATTTATTGTCTTTTAGGACAAGCTATCTCCGGGCAATCAGGACGCGTAACCTTTCCTAACTCTGCAAAATCTGGATCAAGTCGTTCCATTATGTCAGGTATGTATGAAAAAGAATTAAAAAAAAATAACAAGCAGTAAAATATATGGCTGAACATTTATTAAGGTTTCATTTATTGTGGAAATAAAGGTATCATTTTTCATTTCAAATAATATACTGTAAACTGATCATATTGGAGAGCTACATTATGTGTGAAAAACAACCGATGAAATCTTTGAGATTTGATTTTGATACACTATTGGCAATGCCTGATGTTCTTTCATAATTTATATATGTGCCAAATCTGGATTTAA
>JAULCA010116630.1:0-10054 GCA_032360845.1 Crassadoma gigantea | reverse complement strand
GTTTTCATATAAACCCATACATCGTGCTGTAAGATAAACTGCTAACCAGTCGAAAATGAAAATTGCTTTATAATTGCAGTGTGCAATTTGAGTTATTGCATTGCTTACCAACTCCTGTATCAAAACGTATGACTCAGAATTATAATGTACTGTCATTACAAATTTCACACAACCATACGGAAGCTAGCCCTTTATATTTGAATGAAAACAACGTATGATAAGTTAAACAAAATAAAAAGTAAGAAATTGTAATAATACATTATTGAAATCGGAGGTTAATGTAAATAACAACATGACATGCAAACTAAAACTGTCTTCCATCAAACTGAGGAAATATTCGGTCACCTTCTCTCTAAAACAAAGAAAAAAAGTCTTGACTCATGGTAATGAACAAAAGTATGTATATCAGTTCTAAAGAACCCTGGGTTTGTAGACTATTGTTACATATAATATATCTGTTCATACCATCCTGATTCTTCGAATAATTATCTTAATAAATAACGAATGTTTTATCTTTAGTTCACACAATTATTCTTAAATGATTCTTTTTCGCAAAATAAAAATAAATACCAGCACATATATTAATATATATAAACATGTGCATTCTATTATCTTATGCGAACTGATATATACTCTAAAAAAGTATACTCTAAAACTGTAATATAAAAAAATGTCTAATTGAATGAATTAGGGATAAGTAGATCGCAGTGTATATAACGTCTGTTACTGTTACGTATTATAACAAAAATCTAGATATAACATGTTTATTTTGAAAAAAAAATAAACTCATATTCAATAAGAAATAAAAAATGTATCCTAAAATTCAAAATAAAATGTGGACAAAGAAAAAATAAATTATCCTACCTGCAATACATAATGATTTAATACATAATACATGTATCTGATGCTAAGGTTCGTTAGGATGCTTTGCCGCTTATTTGCTTTATTGTTTTCATATAAACTAGCATTTTTATGATAATTGTTCTCTTTGATATTTTATACAAGCATGAATAGATGGTTAACCAATAAGTTGTGCGATAAAAAATGATATTAAAGAGAACAATGTCATCCTGCTGAGGTTTGTTTATGATTTAGTACATAACGAATGATTGTGTTTAGAGAGACAAAATGCGTTGAAAACCAGTTCGTTATGTGACGAAATTATGAAATAAACCTTCATGCTCCTGCTTAATCGTATCTTATACTTACCTGTTACATAACTGGACGAAACTTTGTTTTCATTATTCTTCAACTATCCCCTTGTCATGGCAGGATCTTCACTGAACTATTATGTTATGTCTTGTTGGATCCAGCGTATTATCAGGCAAATTATCAGTCAGTATTTTACTGACATTGACCAGGGGAAGTCACGGTATAGGACATACCCTGTAGGTTGTAGTGGTGCATGCTCAGATATATTTCCCTGATAATACGACTGTGATTTGTGGTGATTTGGGATTTAAACACATACCAGCTATACGCTATCTTCACAAATATCAAAATTGCGAGTTCCTCTCTCTTCGGACCCTTTGGATATACTACTGTTATAATGTTCAGGAACAAAAACAAATGAGTTTTGTTGAGTCAACATTAGGAAGGTTTCATTACTTGATAATTACGCGTAATCACAGAACGTGATAGGTACTTAGTTTTGTAATTGTGAAGACTTGAAATGTTTAATCAGATATTGTGAAGATAGCGTGTAGTTGTTACAGTGTTGGTACTAATGCAATTATAACTGGTGTCGGTAAGTGTGGAATGGTGCTTGGTGTTACAATGTTGTTAAACCTTACTGAATTTTGTTATTCTTTTATACTTTGTTGTTTTTCCTCTTGCATGATCTAAAAAAAGCCTCCTTTAATATGAATAAATGAATATATATAAATCCTCTGTATTTACCATATATGCTTACAATCTATGATTTTGGTGTGATTATTACAAATATAAAACTGCTACGCTAACGTTTCGATCGAGTTTTAAACGTGAATTAATGCTTTTAATTTATTTGAAATGTAAATATCTTAATAATGCGTGAATTACGCTTCCCTAATATGTGTGCGTGCGCGTGTTTGACACGTATACCTTGTCTAATGAGCCCAAGTTTGGGTGTTCTATAGTACATTACAGATGCTCACCAACATAGAAAACCGACTCGAGGAATTGTTTGAACAAATTGAAACAATGCCTCAGGACAAAGTGGAGGCAGCAGAAAAGGTAGGGCCAGACTGGCCAAGTCCAGTGGTGTTTGTTTGTTTTTTGTTTTTTTTAGTTTATATTTTTTTTACCTTTTCTTATCATATGGAACCCTTTGTTCACAGTCCGTTTACATTAAAGTAGGTAACGGTTTAAGTCTTTAAGATCGTTTGTGACATTTTTTACAGTTGATAATATTTAATTAATGCAATAGTTTCATTTCCTTTGTCATTATGCTTATAAGGTTTGTGACCTATAGAAAGTAGCTTACCTACTTGACTACCGCATTGAATGTAAAACTACATCAGTAACTCGACAAGACAGTGATCGATAAGTTTCACTTAAAAACTGCTACAGACTTTAATCACCATAAAGATGTTAATACAGGTTCCAACAAGGTAGCAGCAAACTAAACAACAATTCAGTATATTACAAGCCGGTAAAAAAACAGTGAGATAGAAATTGACCGTTTATTCCTTAGACATAAAGATAAATATATTGAAGTTATTCAAATACAGTAGCCACTGTTAAAGTTGTGTATTCACTGCTCTAGGATCGTAAACTTTCTTACAAATATTTCCAAAGGAAAATATGATTTTAATTGCTCTGTAGTTAGCGAAAGTAGAAATCTTATAGTCACTAACTTGACTATTGAGTAAATGCCATCAAACTGTTGAAAGTGTTTACAAACAAATAACGAAGTGATAATGGCTGCTGATGGTAAACTTATTATCAAACACATGATAAAGACCAACTGTTGCTGATGCTGATTGGTCAATAACACATAGTCATTCGATTTAAGTTTTAAATTGTTTAATTTATTTGGTATCAATTATTGGTTGTTATTACATGTATGCATGTTTAAATTGACCTTATGGGGTATTTAATCTACATTGTTGTGCTTGCCTTGTATGTGGTGTTCTTATATTTCAATCCCAACAGGCCAAGGAGAAGGAGAGGCGACTAAAGCTGAGGGAGGAGAAGATAGAACAACAACGTCTACACCAAGAAGAGCGGGTCCGGAAGGCGCTCGAGAGGGCCAAGGCAGAACCAAAGAAACAGGTGGGCGTTATTTTTGTAACAAACTGTAAGCTGAACTGGAATCAGATATGCACAAGTCAGTTCATTTTATTGGGACGCTCTGTCTAGCAAAAACACATATACATGTCTTAACTAGAACTAGGAACAAAATGGTATCATATATATCAATATTGGTTATATATAATGCAAGCATCATTTTTGTCATTCTTATAATGTTTCAGCGTTATGCTCCAATCCTTGTCTTTATTTGAAAACTATTTCTGTAGAAATCCAATATACATGTAAACAGAATTGAAACACTGATTTATATTAGATGAATTGTAAAAATTAACCAGTATGAATGAATGTTGATCGTAAAAAGTACTCGTGATATGGAAACTAGTAAGAATTCATAGTTGATTGAATTTGTTGTTTTGTTTTAGACTGGGAGGAAGCTTGTGTTCCGATCAGAACCACCCAGACACAAGAAGAAAGAGGACGAGAGAGATGACCAGGCGTCAAGGGAGGAGGAAGAGCTAGCATATTTCTTCCAATATTGATATATTTATGTATAGACTTTTTAATAACTTTTAAAACGCAATTGGGACTGGACAATCTTGCCATCTTTTGACGGTTGTGGAGAAACATGTCCTCAGTTTCAGGTGATTGTTTAGCAGCTAGTACAAAATGTGTTGGGTTTTCATCTTCACTTGTCATGGGAAGGACATTTTGCAGAATCAACGTAATTTGGAAATGTTTTTGTAAATGTTATATGTTGAGATGTTTATGTAATTGAGAACTATGTGATAATGATAACGTGTATGTTAATTGTTATGTGTTTGTGATGGCATTACGTTTTGATATCATTATGTCTTGTGTCATTGTCTATTCAAAGACAGTCACCAATAATAATGTGCTGCCAAATAAAATGAAATAAAAAATAATATCAAAAACCTCAAAATAAAAAATCATAAAACATCTTTAATGTGGATTGCTGTTTTTTATGCTATAATTTCCAACTTAACCAGTTGATAAAACTACGGAGAAATATGTTTCATTACATGAATAGTGGAATAACATTACAGAGTATTTAAATATGAGGTTTAAAAGGAGGTTTTACATCGAATGTTCGTTTTTCATCATGTTTATCTAACCTAGATCAGTATTTTTTTCTAATTTTATTCAGAGGCGGGGTTTGTCAAGTGTCATTTCACAATTTCAAAGTTTACTAAACGTAATAACCAACCATTGGAAATTTAGGGTCATTTTTGTCCTGTAACATCAATACCAACTAGATGTCCACAGGTTTCTCTTAAAAATTCATAATTCTAAGGTTTTCGACCGGGGAAATAATTCCAATGAAAAGAAAGGGAGAAAAGTATGAAAATTACAAAAAAATGAACTCGGAAAGGATGAAAATTATGATTACAAGAGCGTTTTACCTAGATATCCATGAAAATGAACAACGAGAATAAAAACGTATTTTGGAAGGATAAGTGTCATCTGCTTTATTGACGAGACCCTCGATGTAAATCCAAGCCTTATCCTCCAAATTATGTCACGTGATCAATGTGAGTGCCAGGGTAGTAACGATGAAAGCACAAGTCGCGAAAATGACAGAAATCGACCTTCATATTACACAAAGAAATACAATATTTCTCAATCAGATTATCACGACATCCTATTGAATGATGCCGGAACAATACATTGTTGCGTTACGTCACAATTAAAATAATGACCCATGGAATCGCGTTCGTATTGTTTCTGTTTTATAACGTGAAATGTTTTTAATTATTGCATATCAATCAAATCTTTAAGGAGTGGAGAAATAGTTTTGTATAGTAGCTGGGAATGAATTACTAGAAATGGGAGGTTAGTAATTTAGCACCTTATAAGATATTATGTCGAAGGCAGAAAGCCAAAGTTTTAACATTTTAAAGCATGGTAGGTTTTTGCTTTTTTTTTCTTTACTTTTGACTCTTTCTTATTAAGAAAAATCATAATTGAGAAAAGAAACTTACTTGCTGTTATCCACTGCATGTTAAGAATCAACTAATATGGGAACTACTTGCAGAATTCTTTATCCTCTTCTTGAGGAAACAAAAAGTCGCTGAAATAAATCTGCTACACCCATAGTAGCAATTCGGATCTTTATGTTTTCTCTACTTCCAAACGACTTTTTTGGTTTTCAAGCGCCATGCTTGGCAATACATGTACCTCACTTTTCGCCCTAGTGACGAATGTTCGCGTAATAATGTCTTGTATCTTCCCATTATATACACCAACACACGCTTTCATTACACGCATGGAGAAACTTGCTTTATGACTTAGCTGTTTGTGCATGTAGCACTCTAATCTCTATAAAACCAAAACATACGTAGATCACAGCGAAATGGTGCCTTTATACGTTCAGATTAACGACTTCTGGTTTCATTGAATAACTTGAATTGTCACTGTGTATGTCATACGCGTACAGCCGAGCCAGAACTAAGTGTGAGGTCAACGTCAGAGAGTGATAGTCGTCCGTCGATTCGTGCAACCACCTTGATACGTAAAAATAGTCACTAGAGATAATACAATTGGGGAATCTCGATTTTCAAATTTAGCACGTGCACGGAGTCTGCAATAGACAAAAAAGGTGAACACGAATTTCAGTATAACATATCATAACCAATCCCTCAAGGTAATAGAAGTAAAAAGAATAAAAATTCAACATAACGCTGTTCAAACAGAAATTATCTTGTTTGTCTCTCACAACAGTTTCATCATATTCCGTTAAACAGTTTCGCAATTATGACTTATGCATTTTGATTTTTTTCAGTAACATTTTGATAAATAAAGAAAAAAGGTAATTGTTGTGTGAATAATCGACATACAAAATGTATCTTGAAAATCGCTTAACAGAAAACTTATTTAGATAAAGAAATTAATTAATTAAAAATAGTGTGAGAGAACTACTCCGGAATCGTATCGTTTATTATAGTCACTTTCCGGATATTATTTCCCTTTCCGGCATTAATTTTGTAATGTGAGGTACGCATATTTTGATGACGTATTACACTATTGACTGTGGAAAGGAAGACGCAGGTGGTTGATCAAATGAAGAACAAACCATAATAATATGCCAACTCCTGCTGCAAAACGACTCTATACACAGGCACCCGATCCTGCATCTGAGGTATTACGATTTAAACGTTTGTTGTCCTGAAAAACAGCCGTAAAAAGCAGTTATTTCCCATACAGTTATTACATCCCGTCAATATCAAACAACATTACAGTGTACATGAAATAAAATAATAATATGTTCAGTGTTGTTTTAAAACATTGGATGACCAAGAAAGCCTTAGAAATGTGTAAACCATATAAATGGAAGACATAAGTGTGCTTCTACCAGGAACCGAACTACAGTGTGGCAATGCCCAGCTTCCAAATCTGCTGCTCTACAGATTGAGCTAAAGGGAAATTCCCTCTAGTATACAGCTATAGACGGTGACTGTTAACAATCCTGCCACATAGTAGGGCATATATATTTTCCTGTGTACACATTTGCTGTTACAGTGCACATGTACAGGGGTCACATTCACATTAATCACAGCACTATGGTATGTAGTTTTAATAAAACACTATGTCATACATGCATTATTTATGTATGTACAGAAATAGAAGCGGAAAAATGCAATGCCAGACCAGCTTCAAGCTAGCTGGGGCCATCTGAACACCGAACGGATGCTCTTCCAACTGAGCAACCTTGTCATCGACGATCAACCCAGTCCTGTTTTTCTTCATTCATCTTTCCTTTTTCTAGCTTTTTACAACCCAAGTTTGGGTTTACCAAGAATTCAGACAATACTTGAAATAAGGGTTGGTGACTGGCCCAAAATGTAATAAGAGCAGAAAAATGCACAGCCAGACTTAGCCAGAGTTTCCTCTGGTCCTGAAACCAGACTTAGACATTTTGACAGATAGATGTCTGGTGTGGGACATCTATCTGTCAAAATGTCTAAGTCTGGTGTCCAGAGGAAACTTGGGCTAAGTCAGACTTGAGTTTGATCCTGGGACTCTCTAAACTCTAGATGGACATTCTATTAGCATAAAAGCACTGTGCGCAAGCACAGTTGAAAGACAAAAACAAAAGACTAGAAATATAGCAAAATGTAGAGAATACATACAGAAATAAAACTTATCGATTATGTTAAGATATTTCTAATAAGTTTTTTAAAAAGATCCTTAAATCGTAACATTCCACCTATCACAGTATTGTCTCCCTTTTTTACTATAGCTAGTTGACCTTGGGGGTTTTGAATTCTCCGTTACCCTCAAGCTCTGGGGTTGAGAAATAGCTTAAGCTTGTAGAAACAATCATGCAATACAATGAATAAATGATGTCATAGGAATAGTACAATATATAAGTTATCTGAGAAATCAATTCAAATGAAAGAACAGATCATTTTGAATGCTTATACATTGTTTTTGAACACATTAGGAATATGCAAGAATAATCACAACTTCCAGGACTTAAAGCAAGCCCCATGTTAGATAACCAAGTATAGCACCATTCAGGTTGAGATTTCTATGTCATACTCTTATCCTAGAGTCTATATATTAATGACAGAACTTGATGACATGAGCATGAGGTTCACTATATCATCAGTGATAATATAAGAGAATGGATTCCCCAAGAAGCCACAACTATTTTTTGACTGAAACTCATTGAAGTTATACAGTTGAAGTTATCCACTGATCAGACAAAAATGTCGTACAAACATTGCAATGGTATGGTTATTCAAATTCATAATTTTTGTTCAAATAAACTTTACAGCCAGTGCAAACAGCGACAATTGTTGTCATTCAACCTGGATCTTACAACCTAAGACTTGGTAGAGCTTCAGATGGACTGCCTATCACAATTCCACATTGTATTGCTCGAAAGAAAAAGGACCCTAGCAAACCACTTCAGTCTACTCCATGGATTCTTCGCCCTGAATGTCAGGTATTCAGTGTTGTATGCCTTTTCAATCATTCATTTAGAGTTTATGTATGTACACTGCAAATAATTCATTACCTAAAAGTAATTTAGTGTTCATAGAATATGTCATAGGTGAATCATTTTATGTATATTGGTATATAAAATATGATACTGTCCTAGATGTAAACACATTGACTTGCTGAAGGAAGCAAGACAATCATAAATTGGCTTCTTCAACCAGGAGAAAATCACATGTTTTGTATTTTCAGAATAAATTTCAAATGATTTTATTAACAAATTGAGTAATTCTTGCATACAATTTCCTGTTTTTGACTATCAGAGATCAAATTGTCTATATGATGACAATGGATTACAGCAAGTTAGCAAATATTTTAACTTTTTTAACTTTAACTTATACTGGTTACATATTATGACCTGTGTTTTTAATGGTCACAAACTGCATAAGAGTTTGTATTCCTTTACAGATCTACGTATAATTTGTACTTTGGATATTATAAAGCACCTGAATGGGTTTTTGAATTACTCTGCAATTTTCTGAAAAGCATTAAGTGTAACATCTTTTGGCTTATTAACATAAAATGAAATATACTAATTATAACTATGAAATGATTTACCGGTATGTAAAAATTCAGTCAGGTGTGATATATTTAATATACTATGTAATAGTATGTTTGTGCTATACATTTGTAATACATTTTGGTACATCAATATTGACAGCAACCAGAAAGTAAATACCAGCAAAGGCAGGGTCTGAAGCAGGCAGAAGAAGCTCTAGCCTACAAGCCAACATCTACTGGGGAGTACAGACAGCCAACATCACACAAACTGGTAGGTTCTACACAGGTCAGGCCAAATAAAACAAATCTTATGTTTCTGCTACCCCTATATCTACTTATAATTAACTATCCTAGAATTTTGTGTCTACCCTATTTTTTATTAGCATTTGGTGATGTGCACTGTTAAAGTCAGGACACCATATATAAGTATAGTAAAAATATTTTCCAAAATAAAACAAAATGCCTACCTATCCTATTTTTTTCTGGGGATGATTACATAAACACAAATGACCTTTATTGCCTCATTTTAATTTGGAATGAAAATTCTATTATTTAAATATGCATGTATACCTGTAGTACAGAAAATACAAACCAGTGACATATGTTAAAATAGTCTGTCTTCCTTTTCTGTTTTCCAGCTATATTCCCACAACAATAATGTCCGAGGACAGTTGACCGAGGTCATTTGTCCACACAAGTGGACTACCATTGACCAGAGTTTGCCTTTTACAATAGGAGAAGAGGTAAATCAGTTCATATTTGTTCAATTTCAGTTAATGGTACCTTATTTAAACGAATCACTTTAATATGATCAGCCAATTTTCATACTAAAACATTGGTAATTTCTGAATTTTATAGGCCAATGTTAGCCGATGACTGATGCCTGTCAGAATCATTTATTTTGAAAAATGAGGTAAAGTGACTTACCGGGTACTCAAAATGGTTTTATTTCAAAATTCAACTTTAATTTCAGAGCTTTAATTTTTAGAAATGTCATGAATTTCAATTTTCCTTTTTTGAAAATATTGTGAATTTTATAAATATTTCTTTTTTTTTTCTAAAAAATTACTTTCAACTGTATTTAATTTCCATTCATGAAGTGCATTAACTGTAGAGTTACTTATATTCCCAAACTGTTATTGAACACGTTAATTTATTTCAGTGAAAAATTTTGAGATAGGTACAATGTACACATCATAATTTATAGCTACATGTATATAGTTATCAATAATATTGAGGATTATATTTATATATTAAGCATTGAATTTGAACATGTATAAGCACTGTCAAATTTACA
>JAULCA010116076.1:3336-15844 GCA_032360845.1 Crassadoma gigantea | reverse complement strand
TCGTTTACTTGTAGTCGCGTACATGTGCGTGTACACATTCTGACATACCCTATACACAAACTATTTTTTGAAATGACCCCTGTATTCACTCTGTGCTAGGTCTACCCCAAAATGAGAAAGGTCTACTTCCGGGGATCGTATACCCAAGGCCATAAGGAGACACATCAACATTACGCTTTACTGAGGGAGTGTAACATGGGACTTATCCAACAAGGACAGCTATGTTAGGAAGCTACATTTAGCGTTTTGGGATGATTCGATCATTTACAACAATTTTTATAAACTAAAAAAATGATGACTTCATCTCTAACTTAGACTCAGTGGCGCTGGGAATTATTGACTGTCCGCAATACTCGGTTTCCGCCTGGAATGAGTGGAAGGGATATCCAGCAGACACGGACCTAGCAACACTTCAGGATCGTAAAATACACCAGCAAATCAACAAGCTTAATGACAAAATCCATGATATAAACTTTGAAAATAATGTCAACAACCTCCTCTTCAACAATTGTCTAACCCGATCACGTGGGGGACGTAAATTACAGCATTAATTTGAAACTGTATAGGGACGGTATCCATCCCGGAGATAAATTAGCGGATACTTGGGCACGGCTTCTAGTTCGAGATGTTGATGTCAAATGCTACGACGTCTCCATAGAACAGATGAAGGATGATGTATTGGACATCACTGTAGGGCTTGGTCAGGTTTAGACTGACCATTTTCAAGATTGAGTTGGCAAGGTAACCTTGTCTCTCAGATTTCGACAACATTGTAAGGCGCGATCAGGTGTATATTGACCATATTAAAAATTTGAGTCGGCAAGGTAACCTTGCCACCCTTATATGAATTGGTTGGTTTCGTATACAGTGATGTACTCGGCAGGGTGACTCTACCAGTCCTAGGTCCGACTCTCACAGTCACTGTCCCTCGAGTCAAACACATGCAGTTTTATTATTAACCGTATCCAGATAGCTAAGCTACGATCTACCTCGTAACACGCCGCGTGCTTTGAAACTAAGCATCCTTACACATGTACTTGGGACAAGGAAAAGACAACGAGACGACAATTCTGTGTTGGCCTGCAACAAATGTGAATGCAAACTAGATACCTAATTCATAGAGTGTAACGTGTGTAATCTACTACATTGTGTATTGTTACAAATGTACAGGGCTGTCAAGTGGACTTATCCAGTGTCTCGAGGCAGGGGAATAAGAAGACTTCAAATGGTTATGTTAATGTTGTAACCAGACGGAACAAACACTGGCTCGGATTAAAATTGCAAACAGAATCTAGAATGATAAGAACAGAAAAAAAATCAGCGAAGTAGAAGAATTTCGAGATACTATTATAAGAGTCAGCTAACGACCTTGACCCACCAATTCATCATCGTCAAATGCCAACAAAATTGATTTATTTTTTACATGAAATATAACAGTTAACGTTGTAATAAAATAGTTCATGTGAAATAAATGAACAAAATGTTCAGCATATAGAGTGTAAAGCTCTCAAAAACATTATAAACATTCAAGAAAACGAAATAGGAAAATTATTAAGTATTTCTTACAAAACATTTTGCCATCCCTAAGTTTGCCAGCCACAAGTGTCCTTTTAGAAACATTCATACAGGATATGTGTTTCTCTTACCATAGATAGATATATACACACTTTTCTCGGGGTGAACAATCTTCGTCTCACTTCAGGATTGGTGACATGATGACCCCTTTGTCAAATAAGGACGCCACAACAAATACATTGACGTCATATCAACAATGTGTTCACGTAACGTCGGCATTTTATAATAGGAACACCAGGGCAAGAAATAATTATAATAGCCCCTTGTTCTCATGAGTGAAAAATACTATTAAGATGACATTTGTGATAAAACCGTTACCGCCCACACGTCTTCCACACATATATAAGTCGTTTCTGTGATACTAGATATCTAAACATAGTACCTATATGTTTACGTTGCTGAATTATCTTTATACTAATTATAAATAAACAACACCCACCTGTGATGTTATCGATCAGCACCCAAGCCCCTATGATAGAACATTTTACAACAAAACTTGTGTGATGCTATATAAAAACAAAGTTCCTGTAACAACTTTCGAGCCAATGTGATGTTATAGCTAACAACATCCAAATCCCTGTGATGTTACCTATCTATAATACCAAAACCTCTGCATGTTACCGAACATCATACAATTACCTGTGAAGCTACCCTGTAATAGCTAAACCTCTGTTTGTTAGCTAATAACACCCATATACCTGTGATTTAACCTACAATACTCAAACCAGTCAATGCGATGTTACCTCACATCACTCAAGTCAATGTGATCTTACCAAACAACATCCAAGCCCATGTGATCTTACGAAACAACAGAAAAGCCGATGTGATGTTACGTTATAATACCCAATTCCTGTGATTGTACATCATAACACCCGAGTCCCTGTGATGGTACATCATAACACCCGAGTCCCTGTGATGGTACATCATCACACCCGAGGCCCTGTGATGGTACATCATCACACCCAAGTCCCTGTGATGGTACATCATAACACCCGAGTCCCTGTGATGGTACATCATAACACCCGAGTCCCTGTGATGGTACATCATCACATCCGAGGCCCTGTGATACTATGTAAATCATAGAATTTTATTTGTAACACACACACAACAGTATGACGACATCAAAAGAGCGCCTTTGATGTACCAGAACTCCTCTTATGTTACCTAGCAACATCCGAACCCTTGAGATGGTTCCTAACACCATCAAAGCTCCTGTGTTGTACCTGAAAGCACCCAAACCATTTTGATATTAGCTTGTGACATCCCCGTGACTGAATCTTATACCACCGAAGTCCATAATATGTCGGATGATATCATATAAAGTTTGTATTTAAAATGTAACTTTTGTCGATGTGCTGCACAGTACTGTAGCAAGATGTATCAATACCGGATGTCAGAGGTGAAGGTCAGATCACAGAGACATGTGATGTGATGTAACAGGAAACATATCACTTGACAACTGTGTGGCTGAATATAACCAATAAATAACCGATGTTGTTAACCTATACTCAGCAAATAATGAAAGGTTAACACGTTCTCCTGTTGACTGCCTCTGTATTGGTGAAAATTAAACGATGTTTTTTTATAGTACAGAGATTTCGATGTGGAACACTAATTTAAGTGACACTTTATTTGCTAAAATCATTTTAACTGAAAGTCTACGATGACCCATGATCTTCATGTGCATTTTCACTAATGGGTCGTGAATTATACCAGTGATTTGTCAAAAAAGTCATTCTTCTGTAACCACGTGCCGACTAAAAACTCAAATATCATTACCTATACGTATTTTCATTAGGCCGAGACTGTCAGCAGTTTACAGGGAAATGGCTGTTGGCATGCTCCATGATAGAGTGTCGTCACACCAAAGTTGAACAACTGTTGACAGCAATCAAACTTGATCGACATCTGATCACCCACTGCTCAAACTGTTTAATGAATTAACTGATATCAAGTTGAATACATTTACAACTGAAATGATATAAATGATCTCACCTGAAAGAAGTGTTCACCTTTGATTTTACCTTTGCTTAGTATATTTACATCATATAAACATGATAAAGAAACACGTTATTTTAATCAGGGTTATATACAAATCAGTAGTACTGTGTCAGAAATCATTAAAAAACTGAGAAACACAGATGCTGAAGAAAGATAGGTTTTCCAATTTATTTTTAAACAAATATTCAAACAGTGAATATGTCCCTTTGAAAGACTCCATGTTTAAACCTTAATTCTCGTGATTACTACTACAATGCAAATACTTCTGTTTGAATGCAGGTTGAAAGGCAAACTAATTGTTCTGACATTTCATTAAAACAAACCGATCTCTTTGACAACTGACGAGAACAGTTCAATACACTTCCTCGTACCTCGCTTTGAAGTAAAAGCTTAACACATAAAAATAGAACAATACAATGAATCTAGTCTATTTAACACCTTCTCCACTGGTTGGTCAGGTTTAGTCTGTAGAAAACGAGCTGAAAATATTGGCGGTTCGGGCCCAATGGCTGCGAATGTCATCAAGAGAAGAAGAAGATTGCGGGCTTTCTTGTTGGTCGTCTGAATACATATTAGAATCCCTTGAGTGACAGATGAGGCTCTGGAACTTCCACTGATCCGCTGGTGTGAGGCTCTGTTTTCCTAGCCAGTACACACGGTCTTGATATTGTGAGATTCTGGCACAAAGACACCGTAATAAACTGGCACGGTCCTTTACCTCAGGGCTGGGTATATCTATGGTGTCTGTAGCGGAAATCAATTTTGATAAAATAATGCGTTCTATATTTTTTCCAATGAAAAATGTGTAGCCGAAATGTTGATTATCTTGAAAGATGCCCTTTAAAACTGCTAAATTGCAGAGGAAAATTACACAAACGATTGAAAAATATGAATAAATGCATGTCAATACCAAGTCCCTGGAGCAAGTTTCTGCTTCACTACTTAACAAATTTAATTGTTAAAGCAATACGTTCTGAAGCGGCTTTT
Source organism: Crassadoma gigantea (assembly GCA_032360845.1). Taxonomy (NCBI): domain Eukaryota; kingdom Metazoa; phylum Mollusca; class Bivalvia; order Pectinida; family Pectinidae; genus Crassadoma; species Crassadoma gigantea. The sequence goes on along the minus strand of JAULCA010116076.1, from coordinate 11,281 downwards.
TGGCAGATATGGTAATAATATTTGAGATGTCCAGTAATTTACACTGGAATGCCTTTACTATAATTGTAAGAATCGGTCAAAATCTCACCCTTGTGAAATACTAGCCCCTTCCTACCGACTCGGCTACCTAGAACTTCTCTTTAGCTAATTTGGTAGAACGTTAGGCAAGTAAAACACAGGTACCCAGAATCCTAGCGGAGGTATTAAACGATGAACCTAAGACATATGCAAGGGACTTCAACTTGAAAATATGGTAATAACAACAGCCATAAAGCTGTCCTTGTAGAACGATGATATTAGGGGTCGAAAAGTCTGATATCCAAATTGTCCTTAACTACTGTTGAAACGGAAGGGGAGGTGCGTAACACCCATTGTTCATATGAGTTTCGAAACATAGAGGAGTACGGCTTGATTTAAAATTTATAAAACTAGTAAAGTAAGAATAATTTCACTACTCCTACGTAAAACTGTAGCCATCAAGGTAAAGGCGATCCTCGCGAGGACTAAGAAATCCACCGACGAGTCTACCACAGCTAACTCGCGGGGACTAAGAAATCTACCAGCCGAGTTTACCATAGCTAACTCGCGGGGACTAAGAAATCTACCAGCCGAGTTTACCATAGCTAACTCGCGGGGACTAAGAAATCTACCAGCCGAATTTACCACAGTTAACCTCGCGGGGACTAAGAAATCCACCACCCGAGTCTACCACAGCTAACTTGCGGGGACTAAGAAATCTACCAGCAGAGTTTACCACCCCGTATCTTAACAAGTGAAGCTTGGACACACACATACCACAAATAAGGAAGAAAGCGAAACAAACGTTTTACTTTTACCTTTCCTGTGACATTGTATTGTTCAGACAAGAAATGTTATGAGAGGGATGAATGGATAGAAACCGCTTCACCGCCAAGTAATTCATCTTATAAAAAAACGAATATTACACACCATTCATATTGTAATTACCGATAAATTGAATATTTATATAGTTTTCATATTAATGCTAAAAAAAATGAGATGCGATTGTTACTATTAAGAATAATATGAACATGTTTTTCATTTAATAATTACAATATTTTTTCATAATAATCTACCAAGAAGCTAAGTCTGGTTACAATTGCGATTTCTTCTTGTAAGTTTACATTTGTGTCCTAACGAACTTACATTGCAGCACGAACAGTTTTAACTTCTGCTTTGGTGTACAGTAAAATTGGCATAAACAGATGTTCTACTGATTTTAAAGGCAGTCTAGAATTCTAGACATTCACGATCTCTGAGGAGCGAATGGAGTTTAAATTCTTCAATACCAAAAGAGCTAAAATTGAGGAAAGAATATCTTAATATTTACACACTATATTAACAGTCTGCTTACCGTACGTTAGACCAATCGTTTGAAGGCGGCTTTCAAGACCTTCAGATGAAGTTTCGGTGCCTACATCAAAGTCACTGCCCAGAATTGTACTGTACAGAAAGAAATTTCAACTTGTTTTAATCTTACTGAGTGATATAGATTAACTGGAAACTTTTGAAATACTAAACGAATATCTAGGTAGAAAATCGTAAAAAAATTGCCCTGCGTGAAGTAGCACATTTTAATAAAACTAGAACTGTAAGCCAAAGGTTACCTTATACTCCCAGCGCCTATATAAACAAGAAATCTAAAGGCTTACTAAGCAAATTAGTCTCCCATCAGTAATGATTTCTTTATTGGCTGAGCTGTACACTTATTTAAGTATGTATGACACTCGCATAATTCCTGTACTCCTCTCCATGCCAAAATGTACCTGCGAACAAAATCTTGTAAGCACAGATAAACGAGCTGTACTGAAATCGTCCTAGTAGTGAAGGAAACTATGTCAGGACAAAAATTAAACAAAGGGCTACAACTCCTTTAAAAAGGGTTGAAATAAAATAAAAAAATAAACTGATGCACGACATCAGGGTGTGATTACCATATCTGTAACTTTTATCGAAATTAACCTAGTTTAGGAGACAAAGTTTTTTTTTCTTAACAAAAGGGTCGGAATGAAAGAGTGCTACTTTGATCCAACGTTAAGAAGTAGTTACCATATCTGTCAACTTTCCTTGAAATTGGCCCTGTAAATCAGAAGAAGTTTTCAGGAAGAATGTTTAAACAAAGAGCCATAGTCCTAAGAGGTCATAACTCCATAAGAAATGGTTTGAAAAAATGCCTGGCTGCCCAATTTTAGGTAACCATGTCTGAAAAGTTCTGTTGAAATCGGAAGCATGGTGATAGAGGAGTTGTTTGGAGAAGTATTTTGCAACAAAGAGCAATAACTCCGTAAAAAGGGTCATAACGAAAAGAACAATACATAGATGCACAATTTCAGGTGATAGTTATCATGTATGAAATGGGCCCCCTATGCTTGATCACCCTTTTACTTACCGGAGCTGTTCTGGATCAGCTTCGTTTTGAAGCCTTAGGTAGATAATGATGTTAAGAGACTGATTGAGGGCTACAGGGGTTAAGCTGCCTTTCCTTATGCTGTGTCGACCAGATATCTGCAGAATAAAAACTAGACCTGTAAGCCAAAGGCTAACTAATACCCCGCTTCTATATAACACAGAACTGTAACTAAAGACTAAATGAGGTAAAGCATTGCAAAGCAGTCCATAGTCTCCCACCAGTAATGAATTCTTTATTAACTGATCTGGACACCCATTTAAGTATATAGGAAACTGACATACTCCCTGTACTCCCTCCCAATGGTAACACACACTCGCAAACCAAATCTTGAATAGCCAAAATGAAACAGTTTTGCTGAAATTGTCCTAGTAGTTAATAAAAAAGAGGGCCACAACTCCTTAAAAAAAAGATCGAAAAGAAAATAATACTCCCCTGATGCACGACATCAGAGCGCACCACATCAGAGTGTAATTACCATATCTGTAAGCTTTCACTGAAACCTGACCAGTAGATAAGGAGACAAAGTTGTTTTTTTAACAAAGGACCACAACGCCTTTTAAAAGTGTCGGAATGAAAGGTTTTACGTTGATGTGCAGTTACCATATCTGAAAACTTCCGTTAAAATTGGCCCCATAGTTTCGGAGGAGTCTGGACAAATATCTTTTCAACAAAAGGTCATTATTCCATCAAAATGGGTAAGATTGAACAAATAATATCTGGATGAAAAACATCAGGTGGTAGTTATCAAATATGAAATTTTTCATTGAAATTGATCCTTTAGTTTAAGAGAAATTTTAGGGCAAGCGTTTTTTAACAAAGGGCAACAAATATTTAGCTCATAGGGGTATAACTCCATCAAAAAGGGTCGAATTCCAGAATAAAAAAAAAACCGGTACACAACTTCATAATATACTGACTTCATGCAATCATATCTGCTTGTTAGTTAAGGAGATCTCTGGAAAGTAAGGTGCAAAGGTGCTTAACTTTTTTAAATCCCGAATTACAATGCAGGTGCACAACTACATAAGATACTGATCATTCTTGCTAAGTATCAATAAAACCTGCCAGTTAGTTAAGGAGGAGATCTCCGGACAAGTTACTGTGGACGCCACACATACAGACAGACATCATCCAGACAGGGTGATTCTAGTACACCCCGTCTTCCTCCACCCACTCCAACTCCCAACCTTCGTTTGCGGGGGTATAACTACTTGTTAAGCAAAATTGTGACAAATTCATGTCATTTTCATACAGGAACTTATTTCTATGGACTAACTATAACCTTTTCATGTCAAGACATGAAACAAAGGTCTTACCTGAGGGAAGTGCCGATGAATGTCGATGAGATCATTCTTCACTGAAATGAATTCAAGTGGGAACATATATCTTCTGTCTTTATTATCGCCATCGAGAAGAACTGACATAAATTTTCCTATAAATGTTTTCCCCTTATATAGCTAGACGTGTATAATGATATTAAGGTTTTATTTTTCCATTTTCAAAACAATTCAAGACATTTTCCCGAACCGAATAAACAATTGGTATGTGAATAAATGTATATGACGAATAACATAACTACATAAAACATACGTGTTAATAAATTAAAGAAAATAATTTTATCGAGAGCAATCTACTCTCGCTTTTAATGAATATGACTGCGCGTAGTGTGTCTTTTACTATACTAACTAATGTCCACTTTTGCGGAGTCCGGCCTTTCCGTTGACATTATTTTCTGTACAGTAGTCACTACCTTCTCTTGTCCGTACAGTAACACTGGTGACCTGGTCAGGGCTGACAAAGTCAAATAGAAATAGTAATTTTGATGTCCAAATTAAAAAAAAATAGATAAAAGTTCAAATTAGAGTCGTTCATGTACTGAGAGCCTCTCAGTGTATAATATTGGAATGTGAATGTCATAAATTAAGGGATCTAGCACTAGAAGTAAGATTTGGGATACACATATTTAACTGCAAGTCAAGCACAGTATACATGACTATATGGTGCACTATAAATGTTTACTTTCATCCGGAATGATTTAAAGTTATGAATCGAATATTAAACTAGGTGGTATGTATTTATCAACGCATGTCCCTTTTCCTTATCAATCAACAGCCTAACGTTCGGAAATACCACCACAGACGGAATATTTATTGACTGCAGACGCGACAACATATACAGGACCCTGGTCTGACATTAATATGAGTGTTCATTTAAGTTAACAGTTTAATTAGAAAAGAATTGTCAGTAATAAAACCTACCTTTCACAGGTAAAATCACTGTGTAATGTTCTGTTCTACCTGAAATCAGAAAACAAATAAAAATACAAAATTTCATCGCTGTCAATTTCTTCTCAATTTGATGAAATGATTGTAAAGAAACCTCTGTTAGTCGTTAAAACGACAAGGTAAACAAGATATAGACGATGTTTAACTGGTTTGCTGTAGAACACATGTATTCAACGCGACTATATTTGTTTTCAACTATTTCTTTATTGGTACGGTTCGCTAAGAAACATCCTATTCATTGTAAAAATCCCTTATTGTGTTTAAACAAAAGTAACGAAACAGCCACATTATGAAACGTGATATTGCATGTTTGTTTATGACATTATATTTAAACAAACGAATATAATACAAAATTTATAATTTCTGATTATAATGCGTTGGTACTTTATATGTAGGAAATAACTATGTAAAACCATGTAAACTTGCATAATTGATCATATTTCTGAGAAATTTTGCCAAAGGTCACCTGCTTCCCCAAGTATATAATATGAATTACATTTGATACCCTTCATATCCTTATGACGTATTATTTATTGGACAATACTCTGTAAATGTATGACAAAAAACATTGCTTACGTCTGAAACCGCTCGCTCCGTCTGTGATTTAAAAACAGTACGCAGAATTGATACGCGTTCAGTTATTGATGACCTCAAACATTGACTTAATTTGAAACCCTCCGTCTACTTGTGACAAAGATCATTACTTACATTTTATACCCTTCCATCTTCCTGTGTGCTTGCCTTCCATTGATTCTGTCCTTTTGATCTGCATCTTGACTCTGCTTCTCAATGCCCTGGAAATATTTTACAGGTTGTAAGTGTTCCACGAAGAAATGTTCTGATTTGTTTTCAAAAGTGTCAAAATGTTTTATTATATTAATAAATATGCTATATCTATATACTGTATTACATGAAATGTGCATGGATACTTTACTTCGTGGTTTGAAGCCATTTAGATCGTTTCGTGGTACAAACTATTAACAAACAGCAGATACATATATCATTATTAAGTTTCAATAGCAACCACAAAACCACGACCATTTCATGAAGTACAGTATACGGTAGCAAAATGCATGCCAAATATTGAACTCATCAAGCATTTCACTTGGTCAAGCTGTACAATGGGACATTTAAATGTTTTACAGATTTCTTTGACTGGCACTATACTTTGATAGAAAGGTGGGACATATTGCCAATAGTAAGTTTTCTTTGTCTGGCACTTAACACTAGTGACAGAAAAGGAACATATTGATTGCCCAATATAAGAATCAGTAGTCTGGTGCTATACATCTGCGATAGTTAGTTGGACATATTTGCGAGTATTAGTTTCCTTAGTCAGTCAGGCGTTATACATTAGCGATAGTAAACGGGTATTATTTCCCACTATACGTTTCCTTAGTCTGGCATTAAATGTTAATTATAGTAATTGGGACAAACTGCCCACTATAAGATTTCAAAGTCTTGTATAATACATTAGTGATAGTAAATGGGGGTTATTTCCCAAAGTATGTTTCGGTAGTAAGACATGATACATCAATGATAGTAAAAGGACCTTATTGTCCACTATACTATTCCTTAGTCTGGCACTTAAAATCTGTGGTAGTCAGCGGGAGATACACCAGAGATGGTGACTCTACTACCAACCGATGGCGATGAGAACATTACCTTTTGAAATTGAAATGTCAATGGTAGGATTTGAAAAGTGATTTGACATCATCTGGATAACTCTTGCATGTTTAGAAATATTTCTATCACAAAAAGGACCTCAATAACGTGATTAAGAATACACTTTGTTGGCTATAAACGTATATAAAACAGAACCCTACTCTGTAGTGTTGGGAATAAACCCTGTGTCGGATTCCCAGGACTGTCTGTCTCGGTCAAACTTCACCGCTAACCAGAAATGTGGCGTACAAGTGGTGTTCAGGACCATAAATATGTCCCCAATATTGACCTCAAGTTGACCCGCCGTCCTATCTCCTTGCCAGGTGAAGTTACTCCTGTCAATAGATACATTTTACCGATAGTAAAACTGTAAATACGATTGTCAAAAAGTAAACCATAACTTAATAAAAAAAGTAGGCTAAGTAGTACAATGCTGTCAAAATAAGTTATAAACACAGTTGAAGAAATATAGATATTGAAATCACAGTGGTGATTTTGGACCAGCTGACATTTTTCTTTCAGATGAAATCATTAGATCTTAGAAAATAGCAACAGTTTAACTAATGCACTTTTTAAAAATACTAATTTTTGAGTTTAAACTCGGGAGTTTCGCTCCAAATAAGGCGAGTTGGCAAGTATGTTTATCCTTGAGGTGATGTCGTTTGCCAAGTGAGTGTTTCGTATAATAAAATTGAAAATACAGTTCGTTTCAGAACATAAGCTTACAAGGTACTTAACATTTTAACCCAAACTCTGAGTTAGGATTTAAAAAATAAAGCTCCCAAAATAGAGGTACATGGGTACACCTAATTTAGATAGAGTGTTCTCTTACCCTGGACAAGGTAAGTGTATATATCAATGTCTTTCTTGTGGGGAGATTATCTGATCCTGACAAATGTATGAAAACAAAGTCAACAAATAAATGAAAAACAAAACGACATTTCGTATATGACAGGTCCAACAGGAAGAAAAAAAGGATCGTTCTCATATTGCGGAGAATCTAAACCTCAGGGGGAAGATTCACGTTGTGATGTGGACTAAACGTTTTATGTGACATAACAATGAAAACATCACTTGGTGTGCAATATTATATTAACTTGACGATTCCTCTTAGGAACAGAAGAAAACTATTCAGCGCAAGGGTTTTTTCTAATTGTGCACTGTATCAACCTCCCTCCTAATCCCTGTTCCTTAAATTAAACTGTCCTCTCTCTCAACTCATACCTTGTGTAGAAGAGGTCACCATTGCTTTTGTTCTCCTTCATCCATTTTAAAGCCTCCTGATTCACTGAAATCAATATTGGTGACCTATTAGAAGGTAATGATGAAAATGAAAACATAATTATAGAAAGAGGAAATAACTTCTTATCTAAAACTAGACTTTAGTTTGTCAAGTAGGAAAATAAATTCATATATCGGAGTGTTTTGAAATTATCGAGTTTATTGTGCAGATTATTGACTAGTACTGTTTATAACTACCACTGCATACAGCAATTTATGTATTTCATATATTGTATTTATTGTTTCCCAATGAAAATAAAATAATGTTTGATTTTTTAAGGTTTTG